>WEIT01029406.1:617-17378 GCA_013389985.1 Dryoscopus gambensis | reverse complement strand
GTGTTAAAGCAGGCAGATGGAAACTAATTTCAGCTATCTGTGAGTATCATAACATTTCCCAAATTTGTATATTTTATGGAATTATTTTTCTTAAGAAAACACTGATGTAAGAAATTAAATCCATGTAGCTAGTGCATGAAGCAAGCCTGTCTAGCAGCCTGGATTTCAAACAGTCTAAGGGTAATTTGATACAGTGTTCATATTCCAAGCTCCTGTGACAAGCAGCTGCTAATTCTAAAACATATTCACTAAGAGTGGGCTAATTTGTGTATCACTGAAGCACTGGTCCTTTTTGCTGTCATTGCATATTTTACATTTGCAAGGAAAGAGGACATTCAGTCTTTTATTGTTTGTTAAAAAGAAACTGACAGCTGCACTTCTTAAGTGAGAGTGATTTTTTTCATATCTACCAGTATCCTTGAGAGTGCCGAAGGCATTTGAAAAGGTGCCACTGCTCTGTCATTATGTTTTATCTGCCTTTACTACCTCTCTAAGTTTTTTCCCCCCAGTTTTAGGTGTAGAGTTTTTGTTTGGATTTTTTTTTTTTTTAAATGAGCTCCACTAGACAGGTTTAATGCTTCTCTTCATTTACAGTCTTTTAGGTGATTATGCAGGATTCATGGTATCACATCAGAAGAAGCTGCTGTAGATTGATGGGACCCCATCAACCACCCTGCCCACTCAATGTTATAAAAATTTGTGTCGTCAGTAGTCATGACGTTTTGTAGGAAGTTGCCCATTTATGGATACTAGAGCAAATGATATCATCACAATAGGTGGCTCCTGTCTAAATAGGATCATTTGTGAAATGAGATTACAGGCATTTATCTGGGAAACAGGAGACAGAGGCACCTGCTTTATGTAATTGATATCCTGGGGAATTATTGTGTACAATAATCAAGAAAAATCTTCATTTCTAATTCTATTATGTGGGAAAAGAACCTTTCTTTTTTCTGCCTGCATAAAACAAACCCCACTTCCACATGGAATAAGCTCCAGACCATGTTTTCTATTATGCTTGAATATATGGGACATGCATTGCAATCCTATGCTTGCCACACTGCTGCAGTATACTTGTTTTGCAGAGCTCTGTAGCAGGCTAGTCAAAGCTGTGACTAACCAGACCCTTGGATACATACTCTAATCTCTGGCCTTTATTTTTACAATGAATTTGATTTGTTCATTGATTGTGTATTTTTTCTGATTTGTGAGAAGCTTCATGCTCTGTGTTTGGATGCTGACTGCAATACAGCAATAGTCTTTGATACGGTAAGTCAAAGATGACTCATTTCTTACTCTTGTGCCTTCAATTTATACTTTCTACAACACCATCTCATCAGGTAGAAAATTATGTGTTAATTAATGTTGAGGTAGTTAATTTTCAACAGATGCTAGTCCCTTCCCTCTCCCGAGCACTTTGCACCATGTTTTTTTCCTACTCATGAAAGCAATAGGTTTGAACTGTCTTTAAATAAAATGCTTTTGCTGTGATATTTTTCAGAATATTGCCATCATTTTACCTATTCTCTAATTTCAACAATAAAAAAGAAAATAGATCACATGCAGAGATTTGGAACTTAACATGTGATGCTAAAATATAAGTTCAGTTCAATATTAACCTTTATTACAGTGAACACAATTGGAAAGGCAAGAATCTTTTCAGGGATTTGTACTTCAGATAAAGTAGAAGGGTTTCAGTTTTTATTTGAGTATTAATACAGTCAGATACATCAGCTAAAAGAGCCCTTATTTCATGTGAAAGCAGTGGAGAGAAAATGCTTTACAGGCAGGCAGTTTTCTTTGTAATGCAGCGTGCAGAAGATTCAGTAGTACTCCTTATCAAGTGCACTACGTGAGATAACAGCAAAAAATCCCACAAATTTGCTGCACAGTGATGGGAGCCTTTACGTTATAAAAATATTGCTAGCAAGAAATGCTATTGAACAGAAATATTCTTTAATGAGCTTTAAAAAAGTGCTGTGATCACACACACAGTATGCACCCTTTCGGATACCTACCATTAATTGTACAGTAAGGGTTAAGATTGGATATAAGAATTTTTTTTTGAGAAACCTACCTTTAAGCAGGGGTCTCGAGGATCACTGGGTTACTGGGTCTTCTTCAGTACAATTCATTCAATCCTGGTTTTAGAATTGGCAACTTTGCAGCAAGTGAGTAATGTTCAAATGCCTTGAAATGTTTCGATATGGGAAGTATTCTCTGTATGTATTTTTCTCCCTCTCATGTTCTAAACTTTTCAACAGTAGAGGTTTGGGGTGTTCTTTTTTCCACGAGTATTAGCCCTTCTAGTTTTGGACATGCCTATCCAAAAAACGATAAATTTCTACTTGCCACTATAGATTTCTGATGTGCAGGTAAAAGAGCTTGCTCTTTAAAAGTTTATTCAGGAACAAAGCCACAAAGGAAAAAAAAAAGCAAGGTCTGTATAAAATAAGAACAAAGGGTCAGGCTGGCTGTCATCAATTCACAAGTTGTAATTTCTGTTGCTCTTTCACTGCTGTGGAGAAGTTTGAAGGTTTTATTTCTGTAGTATCAACCTGATTATTTTACAGGCATGCATTAATATCAGTTCTTGCATTTGATCATAATTAATTCATGGATCCATATCTGTCATGTTTCCCTGTCATTTGAGACAGACTACATCCTTTCTATTTAGCAACAAGTGACCAACATGATCATGTAGTGCCCAGTACAGTACACTTTAAAAGGTATCTTCTGAAATATGAAAACAGTCAAAACAATATTTTTGCTAGGTATACAAAATCTGTGTGTTTAGCAAAGTTGATGACTACTGACATCATTTTTTGAACAAAACATGTTATTTTAAAATACTAACAGGCAGGTGAAGGTACTTCAACACATGAGCAGAATAAACAGCAGTACTGTGCCTGGTATTATTGTTTGCTTTTCCAAGAAAAAACACAGAATAAAGGCTATTTTGCTCATATAGTTACATAATGAGATTTACTTTATATGTTTCATGGAAGCTTTTTTACTTTAGAGGCTCCTTAAAGTGATCTAGAAAAATGAAAACATTTTCATAGATTTCCTTTATGCATATTAAGCGAAAGCTAAAGGAAAGTGGCAGATACTGAGTAGAGGCCAAATTGTATACTCTATATTTCAGACATACAACTGTTACGTAGCTTAGCTGATCAAATCTCAAATATCGAGTCATTTGCAGGGTGCACCTTTTGGGGAACAAAAATAAAAAAAATAATTGTGTAGTCACTGCTTTCAGTAGCCCACCTGCTATTTTGAAATTTTATTTTCAAAAAAAAGAAATTGCATTAATAATTTTCTACCTGTTTTGCATCTATTGTAACTTCCCACTAAAGGAAAGCAGACTTGGCAGCTGCTTGTCATAAATAATAAATTAATTTAAAAATAATAGAAAAGATAATCAACATAGTTGGAGCAATAAGCACACTGAAGGGTACATAAATAAAAGCAAGCCATCCATTATGTTTAAAACACTATATACAGTTCTTAAAATAAAAAAATATATATATACTGAAGGAGAAATGACCGTAGCACAGAGCATACGATGTTTCACTTGTGCTTTATCTAATAAGTTTTTGAATTATATATGGAGGAGTCATAGAACTCTGTAGCATAGATTACGTCATGTTCGTTATGCTCCATAAATTTTGCTTATTATTTCTGGTATTCTATTATTGCCAATGTGTTAGAAATCTCATCCGTATTTTTCTGAAAACTTTTTGATCTATGTTCTTGGGATTTTTCATCTTAGATACTTAATTTTTTGCTCTTGGCTTTGTCATTGTAATAAATTTATGTAGTTAATAATTTGGTTCTGGTTTCAAGGAGAAAAGCTAGAATTTGTGCTGGAGTTCATCAAGGAAAATCACAAATAACTGGACTTCTGTACATTCAAGTTTCATGAGTGTAGTACAAATGAGACCAGATAGATGTCTCTGATGTGAATCTAAAGGGAGCTAAGTCTGAACACAAAGGAAAGACTATGGGATCCACATTGCTATCAAAAATAAAATCCTAATAAATTATTCTAGATTAGCAAGGGAAATTAGCTGGATTTTGCACTCATTTAAAAGAAAAAAGTTCTGTTCACTGATAAGCATTTACTATAGCACAGGATCCATAAGTGCCAGCTTCATTTTCTTTGAATGCAACAGGCATTACATTTTTTCTTTTTATATATAGTTTAAGAATTCTGCTCAAGAACAGTGAAAAGGGCTGGAGTACATACAAAACCACACATCCTTGACTGGAGACCCCATGGCTAAATTAAATTGAATTCCTTTTAGTTTCTCATTGTGTAATATAAAATATTCATACCTGCAACAATGAAAGATTTGCATAGATTGGTGCAATACAAATTATATCTGTTGTAGAATTTAATTGTTTTTGACAGATACACTTGCAAAATTGATATTAAAGCCTGAAGATTGTACAGGACAGTATGAATGCCAGCAAAGCATACAGAAAGCAGCAAAGTAGTTCTGCTCAGCAAGCTGCTAATTCCTCTTAGCAATACATTACCAAGGTAAAAATAGGGTAACAAGTCTGTTACTGTCAGACAACCCGCACAGTAGAGGATTCAGTGATATACGGAGAAAACCGCAGAGTAATTCATAGATTTCTTTTACTGTAGGAAAATGAAACTGCATCTTAGTTGCCATTAACATCTTCAGAAAAATGGCAGGCAAGTAATAAATGCTACTACAGGATTTGTGGTAGGAATAATTACTTGCAGTATAAGAGTCAAAGATTTAAAGGTGACCATTGCTGTCAAACGAAAGAGAGAAAGAGATTCAAAGCAGAAAAATCAGTTAGGGATGATACGTTTCCATGATCTCTGAGAAGATGCATTCTTTGTCACTAGGTTCAAGTTTTAGCTGATTTGTATGGTAATCTGTTGTCTGTCCTCTCAGTTCTAAGCACTCTATCTGACATTTGATACAAGAGCAACAACATCCTTCAAAATTTTCAGTTCATTTTCTAGGTGACCTACCATCATTAAATCCTTGGTTTCTAGGGCTTGAACATGCTTCTGCTGAAGCTGATGGCAAAACACTTACTGGCTTAACTGGGATCATGATAAGGGCAACGCACCATTTAATAATAGAGGCCAGAAAATATCAGGCTGCTTTTTGCTTGTCAGATCCAGGTGCTATTCCTGCAGGCAGAAATCTCACAGCAGTTCACAAAGAGGAAGAGGACTTCCAGACCTTGTGTACTTTACCCACAGAGACAGAAGGGGCAAGGGCAGGCCAGGCATGTAAAGATAAAGTATTCTAGCAGCACAGCACAAATGATAGCATGGCTGGTGAGCGTGTGGCTTAGGGCAGCCAGGTGCTGTGCTACCCAGGCTGTGCTGCCAGGGAGTAGCCCGCCTGCATGTAGCACCATGTAGCTCCTGCTGCCAGGACCCCACTGGGGTCCTGCACTTCGAATGCCAGGATTTAAAAGGAAGCAGGTATTGGTGATCAGATGTTACTTCAGCACACAGTCACAGTCACACTCCCTCACTGTGGCTGCTCCTCTCTATGTGATGACAAGGAAACACAAACGGAGGTAGTTCTTCTCCTACAGAAATTTTGCTGCGGGGTTGGAGGGGGAAGTGAGTTCAGCATTGCTTTGAGGAGTGGGCCCAGTTCAGATGTTCTTGTTTTTAACAGAATCAGGCACCTAGGAGGTACTTATTCTTAGAAAGCTTGTCTTTGTGCTGGCTTTCCTAGAGAAAAGCCCTGGGTTAAACTCCCCCAAAACCTCACATCCGTCACCATTCTCATCACCTGCCTGGCTAGGAGAGGGCACAGAACTCAGGAGTTATTTTATACGTTTCTACAGAAACGAATTTTTAATCCCATTTTTTAATTCATTTTTGGCCCTATAAATTTTATCAGTGGCTCTTTAAGTAGATATTGTCATCTGGACAATTATTCTTGCATCTGATTAACTTCCCTTCCCTCTGTCCAACTGCTGATAGAAGTAACAGGCAAGAACTAAAACAAATTAAAAACATATTTTTTCTGTTCACCCTGCGTGTTTGACAGCATTTTGTATCTATTCAGCCTCTTTGTTTCCTCAGTGCAATCATTTGGCTTCTTCCCATTTGTGCAGCCAGGAGAAAACATCTTAAAACAAGAGGAATAATACTGTAGTGTCACAAAGATTGGCAGGCTAAATAGCTGAATCTCATAGGGAATCTTGATTTTATTGATTATATGAAGTCAATGAAATCTTTCTCATAAATATGTAGTCTGCATACATTTTCATAGACTTGGTTAAAGCTTAAATTATACCTTACAATTAGACAATTAATTTGGGCTATTGCTCTGAACTGCCGTCTAAGCATTTATCTCTCCATATTTTAACCATGCTGCCACATATTGAAGTTGTGGTACCATTTCATTATTACTTTAGCAGATTCATCTGAAGAGGTTCACATCCTGCCACAGACACTTGTTCCTTCCCATTCTGTGCCCGAAGTATGCCTGGTTGTGCTGCCTTGGCTTTTTCTGTGGCCACACTCCAAACCATGGCTTTGACAAGACATTCTTTTTTCAAAAACATGCAGAGACAAGCTGAACAGGCCTTTTTATAAATGATATATTTTTTTTTCTGCACGTGTTTAGTTCCATATTATTTGCATGTTCCATTTCACAGTTCCATTTTAAAGCACACCAGATGATAGCTAGGTTGATCTAGCAAAAAAATCTGAAACTAGGAGTAAGATTAACTTCCAATAAGAACCTCTTAAATCAGATCAACATCCAAAGAAATATTAACAAACTAGGTAAGTTTTCCTGATCTAAGTGTTGAGTCCATTCTAGATGAAAATATGTATGAACTTGAACTGCTTTCTAACCTGGGACTTTCCTGGGACTGTGCATGGCAACACAGCCTTTGGTGTTTGATGTCTCTTGTAGCTAGTTGTAGCACTACTTTGATGGATCCCTTATGTGCCTGTTATGGAGTGAGTGCCTGCTTCTTATCACTGCCTTGTGTCCCAGAGAGAATTCCCTAGATTTCCTATCTAGACACTTATGGCTTTGAATTAAACCCCTCGTGTCTGATCTGAGCAGGGTGCTTTACGAATATATCTATGCTTCAGTAAGCAAGAACAGATGTATATTTATAACAATGTAATCTTGAGATTCGCTTCTGATTTCTCTTGTTCTCCTAGGATCTCATGTGTCCTGTACCTGGTCTCACCCAGGAATGCTGTAATGTGTGAGCAGGGGCAGGCGTTTGTCCATATGCACACAGACATACACACACATACACAGAGACACACACGCCCTTTCAGTGAGAGAACCAGAAAGAGCAGTGCGTGCCCCCCGAGATAGCACAGGCCAAAAAGCCAGGGAGCACCCTGAAGACGTTCTGGTGCCTTTCCTCACAGCTCATTGTCCTGCTCCATGGCCACACACACAGTACAATCAGTGCCCAAGCCTGGAGCTCTAGTGACACACTTATTCTGGTCCAAATTCTGCTTCTAACACATTTAAATGTGTTAGAATGGGTACACGATTCTCAGTTAAGCTTTTCAATGACTGATTACATTTTAAATAACAAAATCAGTGAAAGATGGATTTTGGACTAACAATGATTGTACAGCGATGGGATTCTGAAGTGAATAGAAGTGTTGACTAGTAATTCTAAAATTTCCACTCTTAATTTATACATGAATAATTAACAGCATCTCCCAAACTTTCACACAGGGCTGCAATTAAGCTGGCTCATAAATACTTCAGTCTTCAGTGTTTCATGCAGTGCCACTGCTTTGCAAGCCAAATACACGGTCTTTCAGAAAAGTAGCAAAACAGTCATTTTGGCTTTTTGCCAGATGAATCCCTTTGATTCAGATATTTTTATTTCACTTATGAGATCATGCCATTACTAGTGATAAATGATAAATTATGCAGGTATTTGGGAAAAAAAGAGCAGGATAAGTATTTCGAGCATGCAGTGAAAGGTGAAGATGTGACTATGCTGAAATCTTTTTTGATTGAAATAGGTTAAACAGTTTCCTTATAAGTCATTCCTCTGTATACTATGGATGGCAATACTTTGCCTGGTAGCAGAAAGCTGTGTTCTTTGAGGTGAAAGTGCAGAAGTTGCCCCTTTGATATATTTGGAAAGCACGACTGAGATAAACTGATAGAAATTACACCTGATGGTGTTCCTACATGTTTCTTTCTATGCTGAGGAAGGGGAAATCATCCTCACCGAAAGGCAGACATTTCCATTGACTGTCTTCTGTCAATTTGCTGAGACTCTGAAAAATTCCAGTGAAAATGACTGTATGCAGAAATCAGGGAAGGCATTTAGGGAACCTAGCCACTAATATGCTCACTTTTAAATCTCTTACTCAACTGTATTTTCCACTTCTTTAGATTTAAAACATAAAATTACAGCAGTAATCAAGTGTGGGCAGACTTTAGGACCTAATAAATATTTGCATTAGCTTCCAAAAATTAGGGTTTTGAAATTGAAAATATATTGAAGACACTGCAACTGGTGGGATTTGGCTTAAGACTACTGTAAGGAAGTTCTTGAACGCGCAACTCTTTAACACCTTCTACACTTGATTTCATTTTAGTTTTGAAGCACTGAGAAAGCCAGCTAGCCTGAAAGGTGCTGCATGTGCCCTACTACATTTGCATCAGAAGAAAAGAGGAGAAATCCTATGCACAGGCAGCACACAGGCCTGGAAATTAACTCAAATATCTAAAACTGTATTTCAAAAGACTATTGTTTTAAAGGTAATTTAGTGGCACAATTTCTATTTTACTGATTTCAGTTTCAAATTCTATTAACAGTTAGATATGAGGCGATCAGCTGCTATGTTTTTTTTCCTTAGCAGTGCCAATTTTCTGAATACAATATGAATCTTTTTCTTCCGACCCCCTAAGGGTGAAGTAATATAATTTTTTGCTTTTTAGAGTATTCACTCATGTTAAATGGTCGTTACAAGTCGGTTTAACTGTCTGTGTTCAAATGGGTTACTCTGAAATCAAAAGAGGCCACATTTGAATTTCCAGGTAGTATGCCATTAAGAATCCAATTAGGAGTAGTCAGTTGGTTATGAAAAGATGAGATTTTCATGGAATTTCAGGCTGGAGGACTGCACAGTTTCTGGGCATGTGTGTACAGCACCTGTGCCCCTGCTCCATGGGAATTCAGATAGAGATGATGTGGTTGAAATTTTTTCAGAGATATTGAAATCTGTGAACAGATGAAGACCATATTGGGTATTGAATAACAGAGATTCCTCCAAATAAAAGAATTTAAATGAATGTTTTTGTCCTTAAATATTAAGTGGTCTTATTCACACAGCTTATTCTTATTCACACAAGGCTGACCTTGGTCAGCTGCCAGACCCCCACTCAGCCACTCTCTCATTCCCTTGCTTCAGCAGGATGAGGTAGGAAATGAGGTGAAACAGTTTATGGAATGAGATAAAAACAGGGAGGTCCCTTACCAGTTGCCATCATAGGCAAAATGGACTCAGCCTGGGGAAATTAACTTAATTTATTGCCTATTTAAAATACATTTGGATAGTGAGAAACAAAGAAAATGAAAACAACTCCTTTCCCCTGGCCTCTCCTTCCTCCAAGGCTCAACATTACTCCTTTATACCTGACTCCTTGGCCTCTGCCCACCCCAGACAATGGGGAACAGGGGTTGAGGCCCATCCATAAAAGCTCCTATCTGCCGCTCCTCCACATACATCTTCCCTGATGTGTCCTTCCATGGGCTGTAACCCTTCATGACCAACTTGCCTATGCATGGGGTCTTCACAGGCTGCGGTGTGGCTGCTCCACCACAGTCTTTTCCACGGGCTGCTGGGGAATTTCTGCCTCTGGGTGCCTGGAGCACCTCCTCCTCTCTGCTTTCACCTTCATGCCCACAGCATTGGTTTGGGGGTTTTTTGAATGTTTATCTCACCACTTGACTTTTTATCTCACCAACTTCTGTGCAGTGTTTTTGTCCCTCCGTACACACGCTGTCCCTGAGGTGCACCCTGTGGTGGGTGGGTGGATCCGGCTGGAACCGGCTGTGTCTGGCTGGGGCAGCCCGGCCTCCCCTCACGGAGCCCCCGCTGCTGCCAGGGCCTGGGCACCCGCACCCTGTACAGTGCTTTTTTCCTTAGAATGTTTAAGACAGAAAGTTCTGAATTTATCTGATTCTGTATGGAGCAGCAGTTTACGAAGCCCCGGGTCATATGGAAGGGGTGCAGGTATGGTATGTAGGGGAGCCACAAGAAAATTAAATCATGTAACCTTTTGGACAGTGGCATCCTGCCTTTTCTCATGAGAATGATGGAGTGTAGGGCAGACCTGCCTAAAAAATGACACCTTGATCTGAAATTTCAAAGTTGTCCCAAATTTCTTCTGTTTAAAACCTAATCTATTTTATTCTGTGTCTTTTGGAGACTGAATGAGACTTATTTTTAAAAGTGCCAGTGAAGATTTCCAGGGGAAGAAACTAATTTTCTTTTGAAGTATTCCAAAATAACTTTATTTTGATAAATTTCATAGTGTTTCAGTTAATGTAAATGCTTTTTAAAGTATTATTGTAGAGAAAAGTCCTCAAGTTTGACAGTGTGGATCAACTATTTCAAAAACACTTAAATGTGGGGGAAAATATATTTGTAGAAGCAATAAGATTCATGCCTTCTTTTTGTCTATCTTTGATATGGTCCAGCCCATGAGAGGTTGTACAGCACCCAGCACAGCAGAAATCAGAGCGAATGGGCAGCAGAGCAGCCTGTGTTTCCCTGTGCCCTCATCTCAGCCCACCAAGAGGGAATGAGATTCTTCCCTTAGTGCTAAGAGAGGGGACTAGCCCCTGTTGCTCATAGGGAGCACCTTTCAGGTTGAGGGGAAATGCCTCACTGGCAGACAGCTGGTGCGACTGCTTGCATGGCACTACATGGCATCTTGTCCTCCAGGAGCTCCCCTTGGAACTGGAGCACCAGGAAGCACGGCTCCTTTGCAAGTGGAGGTTTGACCATGTCCTTGAATGTGGATTGCTCCTCTACATATTGGTGTAGGTTACATTCCTTTCTCGTCACTTTGACTTCAACTTGATAGCAATGCCAAATTCTTTCCTGTACAGTGCATATAAAGAGAACATCTTCAAAGAGGTCCCACAGCAATGGCAGAACTATGCAGTTGTGTGTTTTTCAGATGTCTTCTGGCAGTAACACCAGTGTAAGTCCACAAAGTTTATGTGTAGCTTCGTGTACCCTCATAGATATGTGAGAATGAACAGTGAGCTTATTTAAACGATGATTTTTATGAAACTAAGCCTGAAGTAAATATCCAAGAATAATATATATAATGCTGAAAGGAAGTTAGACACCAAAAAAAAATGAAATTCTGTTATCTTGGGACTCTCCTGATGACAATAATGTAGACGATACATGCAAGTGATATGTATAGTCTGTGCAGTTTGTAATACAGTTAAATTATCTGCATAGACTCACACGGGACACAGTATGGAGTGCTCATCCTTTTTAGCAGGCATACAGATATGCCTTCTAAAGAAGCCATCACCATGCTATTCACAGTGATTCCTTATGCTGTGGCACTGAAATGCAAGGTGAAAATGTAAAATATATTCTGCCTATTTTCAGTAAATGCCTTTTCTTTGTAGGTATCTTGATTTATCTATATAAAGCTCTTTTGATTATTGCTATTCACTAGGTAATTAACATTCAAATTCTTCTAAGAAATCTTGGATTTTGCTGCAGATCTGTTCTGCAGTTTCAGTGGGACTGACCACTCTTTTTTTAGTGCAACTTTTTAGTAGGTTTTTAAAATATCCCTTTTTCATCAAGCATAGTTCCAATATTTACCAGTGCAAAGAGATAGCAATGAGGAATACAAGTGAAGGAGGCCTCCACTATGGTGCAGTGATGGCAGGAGATCAAGATGTTGGAGGGCTGTAGTGCACGCTAAAGGAACCTCTGCCTTAAGCAATTCTGCCTGTGGAATACCAATATGGTTTAGAACCAAACACTTAGTGATTGATTGACTGATAGATCTTTTTCATTAGCTGTGGCTTCAGGCTTGGTCAAAAGCCTCAAACTACCACGGATTGCCTTTTATTTATTTGACTTAATAACATTCATTTAGCCATAATACTGCAAATGAAGGAGAAAGATGTTAAGAAAAGTAACTCCTCATGGTAGACTAATAGCTTGTATTCAGACAATTAAACTTACAAGGAGATGCATATGGTGCAGGCTGACTCTTGCCAAAGTTTCACAAGCAGGCATTTCCAGATTCTGGACAAAAATGTCGCACCACGCTGTGTCAATCTGTCTGAGCCTAAGGCTGACTGTCTCTTGGATGCATGGTTATTCTTTAATATCAGGAGCTTTACTCAGGCAGAATTACTGTGCAACATATTGTGCATCACTGTGCCTTGTTCAAAGTGCTTAGGGATAAATGCAACTCTGGCGGGAAAATTAATGTGTTCCTTTTCTGCTTTATTTTATTAATTATGGAAAATAGTAAAGTTGTTCAAAGGAACTTGCATTACATATATGTAATGTTCAAAACCCCAAAAAACCTCATTTAAATATGCTCACAATCAATATTGTATATGCCAAAGTGTAAAATAACTAGGGGAAGAATATTGCACTAGGTTGTCCTGGATAGATTCAAGAAATATACTGTAAAACTTTTATTTTTACAAAATTGTCCCTCCTTCTAAGTAAGGTGTGTTGCCTGCAAATTTTGGGAGAGTGAGTGAACTTGCAATGTTTTTCTAAATCCACTGTGTCCTTGATGTTATCCATTGAAGAAAATATATACACATATATGTTCATATGTATATGTACATATAGAAGCAAGTAATGTGAACCTGTTGCACGCTACAGCAACCTGCCTCAGTCGTCCGAGCACATCTCTGAAGTGAGGAAAGATCATTATCCTTATTTTGAGAATTAAGCAGAGGCTCTGTCAGTTCCTGCATGTCCCCGAAGAGGCCTTTGGCAAAGTATGAAATTAAACACATTACTCACCCGCCTTGCACTAACCACTGACCTGAATGATGGACACACTGCAGTAGTCTTCAGTCTTTCATAACAGTTGTTCATGATTTTTTCTCCACATCTGATAACTGTATGTGACAAAATTCTATGACAGCCAGAATGGCCAATGTGTTTTCTCTATAATTGTCCTAAAACTTCATATATCCTGTACTGACTCAGACAGCCTTGGCTACCCAGATAAATTGAATCTCTGGAAAATTTGGGTCTGTGTGCATCTGTGGGGACAGAAGATCTGGCAGAGAGCTTTGATCTCACTGTTCCTGAAACTGCAATTAGAAACATTCATCTGTGACCCCACTGCAATGTCTAACATACTCGTGGGACAAAACAACTTGTAAGAGTCATTACTGCAAACTCAGTATGTATTACTAATGTCAAAATCGTGCTGAACTTTCATCACTACGCAATGCAGGTGTGTGCTTTAGATCTAATATCACCTATAAACAATGACAGAAAAAAACATTTAGTCAGTGTTTGCATAGCCTACTATAAAGTATTATAATATGTAAAAATAAGTGTCAAGCATGCTTGACATATAATAAAGACTTTATTGTGTAAACTATAGCTAATTTTCTCCTGAGATATGTTGACACCATTCCATCTAATTTAATAGACTCACAGTAATATATGATCATGGTGTATACATCAGCAACTGTATATCAGGTGTTGTGGTGCACTCTTCCTTTCTGAGTGTTATTTCTCAATGTCCCTTCAGTCTAACATTTATTAATAAGTAGCACAATAGTCAAAAATGTTAGTCATCTCCCTTTCTCATTGCCTTCTTTGAGAAATGGATACAGGGTACAGGAAAGGGGAAAAGAGACTTCAAACTATTACATCCTTTCCTCATTTTACGTCAGTGTCTGTAAGGATTAAGGAGGAACGAAGTTATGATTGCAGTGAAGGATGTAAAGCTAGACTACTCAAGATTAAACAACTCTTTTGTCTTTTCCTTATAGATGCAACATAGAGGAGTTTAAGAAATTCCCTGAAGGAGCAGCCTGATATTATGTCCTTCAGAAAAACAAGCTTTTGTTGGTATCTCTTATTCCTAGAGTAGATTTTACTTGTGTGAGAAATGGCCTTAACATCACCTAAGACTGATGATGTGGACAAGAATGGCACATAAAAGCAAAGGTATAGGGTGTTACCGTTTATCCAAAGTCCAAAATTCAATTACAGGTCCATTACAGTCCTCATAAGACCAAAAATAATTCTATCTTTTTAATTCTTATCCTTAGAATAACAGTAGAAGTGTTAGCTATTTTTCATCATCTTCTGTATCTCTTTTAAAATAATTTCTTTTTCCATGTGTACCCATCAATTTTAACTTTTTCTGTCCAGGCAGCACTTTGCATTTGTGAAAGATAAGTTCAAGTTCACTGCTTTCAGCTCTGGTGCACAGATTGAAGAACCTGTAGTGTAAATGACTGCATATGAGTTCACACTTCTCTGAATTTCCATCTTTTCACATATGCTAAAAGGCATATGGACAAAGCTAATATAGCAAAGGCTAAAAGACAGCTGGACATAAACATGTCATAATTGCTTATAGTGCCATTCTTCTATTTTGTGTCAATTTTGACAATTAACTGGAAGATGCCATGCTTTGGTAATGGAAGGATTGTCTCTGATCTTAGATGCATCTTGATGCAAGTCTGTAGAGAGCTAGAGAATGAGTCTGAATCCTCTGGCAGAGCTCTAATACCTGGATATTTATTATGAAGATTATACTTGATAAAAATATGCATAATACTTAGTCTTCAGTGAGTTCTCTGAACTTTTTACTAACATGGGTGCTCTGTACAGAACTTGGTTTGTGTGACATGCACACTAAAAAGCCCCAAAATAACTCTTTCACTTTAACTTAAACCTCTTTCCTTTCCACTCACTGATACATCTTTTAAGAACCCTTAAATCTTGTTTGCAGCTGGGAAGTCTCATAGTTTTCATCCATTTCCTTAATCCTCGTCTTCCTCAAAGTGCTTAGTTGTTGTGGAAGGATTGGACCATCATCATGATATCATGGCACACAATGTCAGAAGGAAAAGGCCTGGTTATTCTTGAAGGATCTTTTCTCTTTTGATGTCTAACAGGCACTATCTTAATATAGCCCTAAGAGAGGCTCCTAAAACTGCAGGGACCTCCAACCAAAAGTTAATGGCATTTGTCAACTTCAGTTCCCTTGGGTAGCACAAGTACCTCATCTGCACCCCAGGCCACGGAGGCTGCATGACAGGATTTCTGTTCTTTTGAGGAAATGGAACAGAAACGACTTGATGAGGAAACTGATAATTTCCACAGCATTTTTGTTTCAGTAGAAAAGGAGGTAAGAGGTACCTTCAGTACTGGGGAGCTCCATGGATAAGAAATATCTGTCTTTAGGAAAGGAGCTGAGGGGGCTTGCAGTTGGTTCTCATGTGGGGAAGTCTGTCCCTGAGGATTCAGTAGCCAGGTCAGGGCATAGAATCAGGGAACGGTAGCCCAGCCTACGAAGCTACAAGCTGGCATAGGTCTCTTGGTCACACAGGAAAATATGTCTGCCTATAGCTTCAGGTTTAACATATGGAGATGAGCCTTTTTTAATCCATCCTGTGTGTGGGTTCAGTTTCTTAAAAATAGTTGCTGCAGCTGCACACTTTGAGTCTCTGTTCATCTGAAGTAGGAGGGATGCTGAGCAGGTTTACAGCATAGTGCCTTGAAGCAATGTCTCCCCACTGCCTTTAACTCTCCTGGGGACACCTTTTGCACAGGCCAAAAAGGGGTTCTGCTTATGAGCCAATATTCATATGAATGCATAAGCACTGTCCAAAGCAAGTGTGAAAATGGTACCAAGAATTAACAGCACATTGAATGGAGCTTTCAATTATTCATNATAATTAATTTTGTTTTCCTGGTTAAAAAAAAAAATCCCTCAGGTGCTTTTCTGTTTTCTGCTGAAGCTGAAATTTTTTAGTCCTCTGACAATGTCTTACACCCTCCAATTTGTCTTGTTTCTATGGAGACACCAATGAACTGCAGCTTGCATTCTTCTGCATATCACAATACAAGGTTGCTTCAGAATTTTCCCAGTGTTTCAATCTCTTCTCTTTTAATTAGAAATTAATCAGTAGATTCAGTACTCATCTCATACACTCACATATACATGCATAGGCACATATAATCCCTGTGACTGTGAGCCAGCCTCTAAACACAATGTATGCTTTCGAAGTTTTAATTTAGAGAACAGCACATTTTATATTGAGGCTTATAAGACCAGAATTCTGAGCTGTACTGGATGGCAGTGTGGGAAGATAGATATCTTGTATGCAGAAGATGAGATGGAAGGATTTTATGATACCTCATGCTTTTTAAAGATAGGAAGCATATGTGGAGCTCTGGAATGGACATAAAATATGTTGCTTGGTTCTTTGAATTCTATTAATATTATCTGATATTAATGAATTCTATTATCTTATATTTTTGTTTGGCCCCATTGTTTGGCCCCCCCCGATAAATTTTATGTGAAATTTCACCCCTTATGCCTCCCATCCTGAATGATCAATTATTGCAGGATGGTTCTGTAGATTCGATTGTCTGAGCCATATTTTTCCTTCCCTGTGAACACAAGGATTCCTCTTCAGGGCAGCGGGAAGTAAACAGTTGTGTGGCAGAATATGTGCTAGCAAACAGCCAAAGAA
>WEIT01029404.1:0-22069 GCA_013389985.1 Dryoscopus gambensis | reverse complement strand
ATTTGCCCTTTCAGGCGTAAGCAGCTGATTTCTGTGCCAGTCAGTTCATCTTCACACTCCAACTTTTCCACATCCAACAGCCCCTCCTGGTGATGGAAAGTCACAATTGTGTAAGTGGTGTGTTATGCACCAGGCCTAGTAGGTAAGCACATTCACTACGAACACAGTCAGAATATTTGGAATAGACTTACATCCTACGTTAAACTCGATTAATTTCTCATTTGAACATGCACTACCCATATCATAATACTGCAATTTGCTATCTTAAAGATGCAAAGCATGGTATCTTTCTTTATATTCATGTTCATAATTCCTTGCTCCACATTATTTCTTAACAGTAGTTTTGACAATAGTATTGCCTATTCTGTGAAATTCTATCTGTGCCTGGGACCATCTCTAAGAAATCATCGTAGTTTCTCTCAGGTACAGTTTTCTTTAAATAAACAAGCTCCTTGATGTAGTAAGTGTTCCTCTACATGCATCATCTGTTCGTATCACCCGCCTTGTCTCCTGCCCTCTTTAGAGAAAAGGATGCAGATCTTTGTATGAACATATAGGCCCAAGCAAGAACACATTTCGTATTTGTCTCCCACACTGTTATGAAGCAAAAGTAAATGTAATTATCTTTCTACATTTGCTTTGAAACAGTGCCATATACTAGGTCGGTCCCTTGCAGAGAAAGCATCAGACATGAAGTACATTTTCTTCACCATTCTTATAAAATATTCTGCTCAGCTACTACACACAAATTCATACCTGTGACTCTCTCTTGGTTCAAGACTCAAAAGGGTCTGAGCATACTACTGTGCAGAGAATTTTGTCTGAAGGCTTCTGAGCTTTCTGCACTTCTCATCTCTCCAAAACACACTTATTTAAAGAAAAGCTGGGAAAATATTCTCTACTTACCTTAGTCCTCAGTACAAAGACTGTATTGATATGGGAGAGGATCCCATGGAAGCTAATATCAATATGAGGCCGGACCAAGGAGAAAACTGACAACAGATTGCAATTTCCTGGCTGCAGCTAGAATATTATAAAACAGCAAAAGGAAAACAAAAATATTATTATGCTTTATAATAAAGATATATATAGAGCAATTATACTCCATTTTCTTAGCTGACAACACTGAATGGAAGAGAATATATACTTTATGCATTTCCCCATTAAATCACAAGGTTATTAAATTATTCTCTTACTGCATATGTACGTGACCATAAGGAACAAAGCTGTTGTAGAATTAGGCTATTTTCAAGTCCCTTTTCAAACAAAAGAAGCACAATTTAGTAAATATTATACATTTATATGTTTAGACAGAGAATCCTACATCTATTTTATTCATCTTTATAATTAACCTGTGAAGCATCTATTACTGGGAATTTCTACAGCTATTCATGCGTAAGAATCATCTAACCTGTGGAAGGACTCTGTATATTGCATTGCCACATTGTGTGACCACCAGATCTCTGTCAAATATGATGTGGAAAGGAAATGCCTTGCAGAAAGTATAGGGACTGATGCGAGACTCTTGGGTACCATTTTCTTCAAATCTGTCAAGGTCCTCATAGTAGTCCTCTTCTTTAGACTCTTTCTCTTCAATTAAAAATTGAATGTGGTCACACTCCTCATTTCTCTGTTGAATAACCTAGAGAAATGAAGAAAAAACAAAAAATTGAAAACTCTGCTACTCATTAGTAACTGGAATTCTACTATGAAGACAGGAATGTATTTAAAGGAGAAAGGTAAGTTCAAGAATTATATTCACATCTTGAAAAACACTGTATTCTAATAAGAATTTCTGATTTCATAGTCTTAGTAATTCCAGGTGAGTAATTATGCCTTTGCTTAGTCACAGTTGCTCTCAGCACGAGCAACGTATTGAAGATCACCCAAATACAATTTATTAAGCCTGAGTGAAATGCAAATCCTGAAACGAGGGGTGAAGGTTCAGGTTATGCTTGCTTTTTTACTGGTACTTGCCAGAAAAGCGGGTGGCCCCTTTCCCTGAAATGAACTTGTGGTGAGTCTTAAATCACACACAACACTTGAATCTTTATTTTGATCAAAGCTGTTTGTAAGATCTATAACACAACAGCAGAGAGTGCTGACTGTTTAGTGATGACTAAATAGTGCTAAGAGGGTGGGCATGTCAATGACAGCAAGAAGAAAAGTGGATAGAGCAGATGTTAGAATACACAGTCCTTACACATTCCAGCAGACTGCAAGATCAGAGCCAACAGACAAAACTAAAAGCAATTACAATCTTCTCTGGGCTGTATTCCCTATTAAAGGAAATGACAGCAAAACTAGAATCATCTACATCACTGGAATATTAAAGAGGTGTCTTTAACACAACATTTCACACTTCAGTAATTTTACTCAAAGTTAGTAGAAAGTATGAAATTAATAGGGATTATTTTGTTTGCAGCGAGAGTCATGGCAATGACTGCAATGCAGCAGAGTATGGCAATATAATTTAAGCTAATAACTAGTAGAATAACATCATTTACCCTGAGAAGCCAAATTCACCCCTTCTCAAATTTAATTAGACTTAATGATTGGAAAAGAACAATTCTATTTACACAGCATTGTTTAGCAGCAACTTTCTGGAACATGTTCCACCTGATTCTACTTTCATGTAGAGTCTGATCCTAAAGTCACTGAAGCAAAAAAAAAAGATTTCTTAAAATCTTTAAAGCATCCTGATTTTGCCCTTTGCACAGTCTTAACCACCGAGATTAACAGTTACACTTTGAAAACAGAACACNCAGAACACATATGCACAAACACTGTGATTGATCCCTAAGACATTAAGTTCATTACATACTTGTCCTCCAAAACTGCCCAAAATGCTAGTTGATGGGTTGGGGAGGGCTGATACCTTTCTTTGTTCCTATACAAATGGAGGAGTGTAAAACAACAAAATATTTTATTGATAAATTATGTTTAATTTAATGTGGCAGTGTTCTTTGATCGACAAATTGACTACTTATTTGAAGGAAAGAGAGGCTTTTCTGCAGGCCAGGTTAGAGCAAGAGCCTGATTTAGATGCTCTATAGCTGTGTGCTGCATTATTCTTCTCTTTTTATTGCTTATGTAAGTAACTCAGAGAAAGATCAGCCTACTAAATTTACCATCTAATGTAGGTACCCAAAGCTGGATGTACAAATAAATTCAAATGTTGATGTTAATAAAACCTAACTGCCTCAAGAAACTGTATTGGTAATCCATGTGCCAGCATGTGACAAAGAGAAGTGGGAAATTATGAGCTAATAAGGGATAAGCCTCATAAAAAATATATGGTGGTCATGTGACGAAAACACATTAAGTGGGTTTGTCTAGCAGAATGGACACCCAGTTTTCCTCTGAATTCAGGGTTTAAAGGTTTTCCATCTCTTCCTTTAAATCATTATCCCGGAACCGTAAGAGACTGTGGTCATATTGAAGAGTTACAGAATGCGGTTAAGAGTCTTAGTTCTTACTTTCTATCACTCATGCACACTCCCACAGGTTTTATTTTAATAGTACTGTTATTGTGGCCAGAGATAACTGAGATTACGCACAGAAACCTTTTACAAATTGTGAAGATTTATCTCTAGAACTGATCTATGCTTTCTGTTCATTGCCAGTCTTGGATCTTACTTCAAAGTGTTGCTCTTGCCACAAATGGAAAAAAAACCCTGCATACTTTGGATGAAAACCTTCATTCAGCAAAGCTGATTTTAAAGTATCTAATAATTTTTAAGGAACTGTTCATATTAACAGCACACCACCTTCCAGAGATATTATCTCCTTACAGCCATCTCACTCACTGCACACTAGTATTCTGTTACCAACCTGTACTTACAGACTTCTTTCTGCTATCATGCAGCACCTCACAGGTTGTTTTTAATAACTTCCCACTTTAGTTCATTTATTAGAAATGAATGATGCATCAGTAAACAGAACTCAGGTTTAGATTTAAAAATTCAGTTATCAAAATAGAACTGCTACATGCTTCAAGATGTCTAGCTAGTTTGAGCCATGACCCTCTGCAGATCCTACAAGATCACGCCACGACAAAGTCAGTCCTCGCACATGCTGTGCTATTTTCCTAACCTTTATAGATTAGAACTGTGCCAGTAACGGTGCAAAGCTGCAAATTTCCCAAGCATCTTCAAGTTCATTTGAAACACTATTTTTGACAAAACTCCAGGGTACCTAGAAATGCTTGCTGTATTAGTGCAACATGGTAATGCCGCAAATGAACACCAGGCCAAATATATGGACATGTGTCAGATCTACAAGACAGACACAGTGCCAGCTTCACACTCCTGGTAAACATGATATGCTGTGGACATGGCTGGTTTATGGAATTTTATTCTGATCGTTCACGCACAGACACTTATTAACAGATGCTTTAATCATACACCCCTTCAGGCTAAGAAATCTACTGATGCATCCCTAATGAACTTCCCAACAGATACGCAATTTCATGATGTCTTTTCTGCTCACACAACTTATGAACTATCTAATCTTCCTATCTCATGACTTCATCCACCTTGTCAGCAACTTTAAAATAAGTTTTGACCATTAACATAAGACGTTAAATTCTGTTCCTTCACCCTTTTACCTATAGATCCTAATTGGCCAGATATTTGTCTGGCATAAGGACCCATCCTAGATACTCTGCTCAGCTTAACTAGGATAGAATTTATCTACTGTTTCATTCTGCAAGCAAAGTTTGCAAGCCACAAAATTTCAGTATCATTTAAATATTGTTGAAGAGGCCTCTGATAAATGCTTGACAAATCAAGTTCAGTGACAAAACAACAAAGCCAGCAATCAAGTCTAATTCTTCCTCCGCCTGCAGTCTTAGCTGGTAAAGTGACATCATTTCACAATGTCTAAGAGCTCAATCACCATAGTAACTGCAGTTAAAACTGAAGGGAGAAATCACTCTCCTGGTTCCAAAGAGAATATGTAACATCTAACTGCTAACCTGCCTGTGCTTTCCAGAAGATGTACCTTCAAAGTTTGTCCTTGCCTAATCAAGTGAAAAGTCACACCAACATTTCAGGGAATGACAATGCAGAGAAAAGTTATTTCAAAATGAGTGTGGTTTAATGTATTTGGTGAGCTTCACATATGATATTAAATCAAGCAGTATCGCTGTGATACAGAATACATAATGAGCACATGCTATCTGTTAAGCTGTCACTCATGTGTCTACAAGGCAAGACTCAATTCTGTACATCTGAGCATATCCCCAGGACACACTCATATCTCAGCACAGAAGGATAGAATGTCCTTGGACAGGGATCTTTTTCTATGACATTGTGAAGGTTAATGCAAAAACAGGGGGGTTTTGCCCCTTAAAGGTCAATACAGGATGAAATTCTTTATCTCTTCTGATCAAAACTGACTGTGCAATGCTGCTTAACAAAGTTCACTGCAGCTGTTTCAGAATGATCCCAAGACAAAGGAAATGGGGAAATGGCACCACTTTCAGTTTTGCATACCCAAAGTTAGAACTGTGGGGATATCTTCACTTGGCAGCTGGTTTCAGTGCAGACTGTCTCACTTCACCAAACCACTGTGCCTGCAGATATTGAAGTTTCCAGCTACCCTTGTGCCAGAATTAGAGCCTTATCATGCTCCATGATTGACTTATCTTCACACACAGTTAGCATTCTAATGTGTGGACCAGTACTGCTTGTCCTCCATGAGAAGTACTCAAGTAATTTTTAGATCAGCTCTCCTGCTGGTCACATCTTCACTTTGTCTTTTACATTGCCATTAGTAAGTCTGAAACTACCATCTTGTCAAGGACTTCCCCATGTCTTTTCTCATTTTACATTGTAAAATATCTTCCCTATATAAAAGATTTTGACAATCTGCTCTCAGATAATAACAAAACTGCCGAAGTGTGCATTCCCAACAGATTCTTGGGCTTTGTTAGATTATGTACAACATTCTTTGTTGACCCATAGCATTAGTAGCCTTGAGGGAATCTCTGTTCTGACTTCACCTTCACAGGTCACCCTCATTTATATACAAACAACCTCTGACAAGTGAAGAAGAGAAGGCACAGCCAGTAGGCTGCTAACAGAGATCTCATGACAAAGTTTGTCACCAGAATTGTGATGATTTTTTAGTTCTCACACTGAGACTGGAGGAACATGGATATTCTTAGTGCATCCACAAAGTCAGCAACAATTTTTGAGACAATACCTGTTGCAAAAATTACATAGGCTTAGCTCTATTTGGCTAAAAATAGATTACCATATCAGAGAAGATAAGGCAAATTGGACTTGAACTAATTAATCAATTAATGTCACTTGGGCTTTCCTGAACTATTCAACTGGAATTTTGAATCCAATTTCAAAACAAATTGCTTTCCTTTCAGAGCTAACAACATCCAACAGAAACAAACTGACAGGTTCCCCTGCCCCCCTTGCCCTCTGCACACACGTACTCTAGGTGTTAAAAGAGAATGCACATTTCCTGAAGGACACCATTCTGGAAAAAGAAAGCCCTACTGTATTTCAGAGGAAGATGTATGGTTATATAAATATACATATATACAAAATTGTTGTGTGAAACTGAAGAAAGGTGATAAAATTCAAACTTTTTTTTTCTATTTAACTATTTCTCCACCCAAAGAAACAATTTGAGACAAAAAAAGAACACTATTTTTCTTAGTATTTAGTTTCCTCTTGTGATCATTAGATGGTTTTCTCTGCAGGTTGAGGAAGGTCTCAGCACTGGAAAGGCCACACCTGGAGTGCAGTGTTCAGCTGTGGGCTCCCCAGTCCAAGAGAGATACAGCACTGCGAGACAGAGTCCGCTCCCTCTAGGGAGGGTTGCAAAGATGATCAAGGCACTGGAGCATCTCTCAGAAGAGGAAAGGCTCAGACAGCTGGCTCTGTTCAGCCTGGAGAAGAGATGGCTCAGGAGGATCTCATCCGTGCACACCTGAAGGGAGGGTGCAGAGAGGATGGAGCCAGGCTCTCTTCAGTGGTGTCTAATGCCAGGACAAGGGGTAATGGGCACAAACTGAAACACAGGAGGTGTTGTCTGAACATCAGGAAACACTTTTCTACCATGAGACAGATGGAACACTGGCACCTGTTTTCCAAAGAATTTGCAGAGTCTCCATCCCTAGAGATAGCTATAAGATGTCTGAACGTGGCCTGGAACAACTGGCTCTAGGTGGCCAGGCATGAGCAGGTAAGGTTGAACAAAATGCCCTCCAGAGGTCCCTTCCAACCTCAGCCATTCTGTAGCTCATGAAACAAAATCTAACCACTTAATGAAACAAAACCAGTATTATTGAAAACAATTAAGATCTGCTACCACCTTCACAGAGACTTGTAATATATTAGACAAATTCACATGAAGTTTCATGAAAATACAGACTTAGAAGCATGTATTCTCTCAAGCAGATTTACATAAGCCTTTGTTTAAAACAGATGGAGAAGAAAAGTGGATAATGAAAAGTGGATAATAAACATCAAACTGCAGATATCAACTTCATACTAATATAAAGAGAACTGCTGAATTTACTGAGTCAGTCCTGTGTCGGACTGTTATGCTGTAATGCTTTGGATAAAGAAATTTGAAAGGACACCTCAGGAATCTCTTTTTTCAAGTCAAAAGACGACTCCCATAATAACACTGGAAACTTTGGGCTAGGCACTGAGGTTTTTATCGGATCCAAAAAAACCCCATTCTTCCTTAAGCAAAATTCTAACTGAAGTCCAAACCAAAATTTTTACAGTACAGGCACTGGTTGGTCCACAAAAACTGAAAGAATGAAAAGCAATTCCACTGTTTTTCTGTGCTGTGCTATTTCAAACAATGCATTGCTAACAGACTAAGACAAAAAAGCACTAATTTACTAAATTATGAGGCAAGGAATGGAGATGAAAGAAGTTGGTCCACTTTTTCTCCTATTCTCAATATTTTTGAACAGTAAAGTTACCTACAATAGCAGACTAAACTTTAAAACCTTCACTTTGTATCATTCATGATTAATAGCTGACCTGTGGAGTAATGGAGAAGACATCATTGTCTGTGTGGATAAGCTGCAAATTTCAGCACTCTCACTTTAGAGAATCAGTTCTCTGCTTATCTACCACTGACGTTTCTGAGTACCTGTGGAGTACAGCAGTATGTAATGTCTTAGAGATGTCAAGACATAGGCTTTATTAACCAGGAGAGACATAAAAAAGTTCAGGATGAAGGGTACCTGACTTACCGACAGGGAAAAGGTTAAAACTGGGGTAACAGACAAAATAAGACAATATATACTTTCTTCAGTTTAGAGGTAATACTAGTTTTTAGGCACTTATGTGCTTTTAGCTCAGACAGTCTAGAAGAATAATGTAGATTTAAATTAGACTTTGCATTTATTCACAGTAGGTTTGACTAATATTAAATATCTATTTACTTACAATACAACAGTAAAATTTCCATAAAATCCTAAAAACGTCAAATTAATACAAGAAGTAAATATGGAATATATACTTAAACCTCTCTGGAACATGTATTATTTGTGAGAAGTTCTAGATAGATATTAATACAATTTTATCAGCAAAGTAACCTTTATATTGGAAGCACAGTTTATCAAAAGCTTATGCTGCTAGCTGGTTTGGACACCCAAATTTCTCCTCTGCCCCATGGATCACTTTTGCCTCTGTGTGGCCCTCTGAGAGACAGAATCATGGAAAGGAACACATAAAGGTAAAAAAAAAAAATCCAGAAAAAACCCCTGTTGTTTTGAATCTAGTTCATTTCCTCAGTATAGTTTATTTTATAACTTGATACCAGCTGGAGAGACACAGCCGAAGACGCCGCTGCTCAAGGACAAGCTTGAGCATTGAGAGAAGCTTAAGCTGCCTGTGCTACCAAAAGAAATACTTGTCAAGCAACAGCTTCAGCCCTTTCGCAGCCAACTTTCCAACATGGTCCTTCTTGTCTGTCTCAATAATTCAAATAAACAGGGATCTAAAAAGAGGATTGTTTTGATTCTGTTGTATCCTTCTGTATCTGATTACTAACACCTGCTGCAAAAGTTTGAACTGTGGTTTTCTACAAAACAGAATCTCAACAAGGACACAAGTATATCACCACACTATACACAACTAGACATCTACTATAAACCTGAGCTAGCTTAACAGGAAACCTAAAAGGCAAATACTCCAATACAGCAGTACAAATATCTTTGTCATTGGATTGCTTGTAAATCTCTTATCTGAGCAAGGCCATGTTTTTGTGATAAAATCATGAACAGATTTTCTGAGCAAGCATACAATGAAACTGTGCTATAAATGTCGTACGAATAGGGAATAATTAAAAAACCCCCAAAGAATGCTTGCTGCACCTGCTTAGATTGTTTTCTACTTGACAAAAATAATTTCATATCAGCTGCAATACTTCTAACAGAAAAAAGCCTTCATTTTTTGTTTCTCCCTCCACATATATCTACACCTTGGATCAAGCTCTGATTTTATGCTATTATGCAAGGTCTGCTCAATTAAGTCTTTCTGTTGCTCTGTATGGGCAAAACAGAAGCCTCTTTCCCATTTCACAAGTGACTTAGCAAAAATGACATTATATAAACTCTGTGACTGAGGAACATTTTCTCACTTCTGGGGCTTTAGGTGCATATCCAGTCACACGTCCATGCAATGATAGCATGAAACTCATAAACATATCTTGTTTCTGGGAAGAACCTGGCATGCTGGCTGGGAGGAAAACACTGCTTGCCACCCAGGCCTCATCACTGCACATCAGCCTCACAGTTTGCACACACATGAAGAATCTAGGACACAAAGATGAAATGTCCATGTTCTCAGAGAACACAGTAGCCAGTAAGAAATATATGCCAAATATAAAATAAAGGGGGGGAAAAAGCACCCCAAGTAAGCCAGTATCTAATTTCTTTACATGTCCTCTTTACAATCCTTATCTGAATAAGGGGATATTGTTCTGCACTGTTCCCAGTCTGCCTACAAATTAGTGCTGGCCTTCTCAGCACATGGCTGATGTGTCCTTCAGGCAACACAAATGATGATGGCTCTTCCTGAGAATCAGTACTGATGCCACTTCTTCAGAAAAGACAGCAACAATGAAAATTACTGTTTGCCATCACTTCACTTCTGATTTTCTTGATTTTTTTTCCTATTGACATGAATTTTCAATGTGCGTATCGCTTCAGACATTACCTTCATATCTATTTCTGTACCGTGGATCTGCTGAGCTACTGTTTTGATGATTCCAATGACAATATCCTGAAGACCTTCTCTTTCTGAATAGTAATGCAGAATGAGTCCCTTCCCCTTCTCCGCGTCGGTGCATCTGAAGGAAGGGGCTCGCATACCCGGGTAAATAGTAGCGAGGTGGTCATGCAAAGCATCCAGGTTCTGGAAGAAGAAATTAAAAACTTGATTATAAGGCATTCATTTATTATTTCTGAAGAAAGTAAGTAAATATTTTGTCTAATCCGAACACCCCTTTCTCCTACTGCTCATACTTCTATGCTTTTGCCTTTTTCTCTGTAGAACTGTGATCATAGCAGGCTTTTCAGGTAGACTGAAATGTTCTTTCTATCTACCATGGCAATTTTAGAACAATGAGTGGCATAAAAATTAGGACTATTATAAATTACTCCAGATAGTAAGAAGCTGTGCTTGTTTATGATGTATTTTGAAACATTCAGATGATTAAAGACCTTCTGTGTGTTTCTCAGTCTGGTACCTCATCCAGTTTCATTCCTTCCAATTCTAGTCTCTATAATCTCCTCTTCAAGTATTAATTCAGGAGTCAAATACAAATAAGCACGTCTGAATAAACATAAATCTTTCTCCCTATTATCAATGAAATTCCTATTTCTGACATCATAACAACCAAGTTTACAGGGCCTGACAAAGTTTCAAATTTTAAAGGAAAGATTTAAATGCTTGAAAGACCAACCTCAAATATATATTTTCTTTGACAATAAATGAAAAACTCCGCAGAATAAACAGAAATATCACAGCTGCTGTAATAATGTATCAGAAAAAGGAAGAAATCTTTTTTTTTCCTGCCACTGTCCCGGACATCTCATGTGTTTCACTTTAAATCTTAACCAGACCAATTGTAATCTGGAAAGCTGAATTATAAACTGATAGGCATACCTAACAAGGACATTAAAGAAAACAGTCAGACCAAAATCACCCTTAAAACATGATCCAACTTTGATTGTGAAGCAATTAACAAGGCTCCAAGTTGCTATTTACTGTACATTTAACATAGAGCAACCTAGTTTGTAGGATAGTGTTGCAACTCACAATTTTTTATTTATGTTGTAAAATTCATACAGCTCCTTCACATCTTAAGTTCAGAACATTACTGCATATTTTAAATGCTGTTCTCTCATTGCCCTGCAAATAACTGCTACCACCATGCTTTGCGTATTGTTTGTTTTCTGCCAACATAGGAAGTGAGCTGAAAATATTTTCAGTGTGCTGTCTGGGAAATTCTCCACCTTTCATGAGCATCTGTCAATCATCAAATTTGTGGAAGCATAGTGAACTTGATTTCATGTGAGCTGAGAAGTGCTTGAACAGCTGCCTCTTCTCCTGGAGACCTCCAGAGAAAATGACACTCTTAGCAATGAATTCCGTGGGATGCACTTAGCCTGGAATTTCCTCCTTCAGTTTTTTAGCTTGTTTCAACTTCATGGTTTTGTTGCTATATCAACATCTCCAAATTAGAACTTGAAGAGGCAACAATCTGGGAGTCAATTCATTCCAGCGGTTAGTGGGCATTGACAAGAAAATACAGTGCTTGAAGGCAAATTCTGTAAGAACTTTGCAGGGTTCAAGATAGTAAAATTGGAAGAGACTGCTTTAAAAGAGTGTGGATGAGAAAAGAGCAAGAGAGATGACTGACTGGCTCTGAAAGATTGCAGTTCTGGGTGCAGAACTGCGGTTTCAGTTCATATGCCTCAGAAACAGCCAGGATATAATGACCTTCTAGGAAAAAACTCTTAGGGAGATACATGGGAAAAGACGATCATCTTCCAGTTACACAGTCACCAGCTGAAGAATTTCAAATGGCGAATGGCCAGTGTCAAGGATGGAATTTTTCTAAGATGGTTAGGCGTCTAAGTATTAACATTTAAGTCTGGCACAAGTGTGACTAACAACTGGCAGTAGCCCTGTTCTGCAAAACCACTTTGCTACCTCTCTACCCCTTTACTGCTGACTTTGTCAGAGCAGTGTCACAGGCGAAGTCCATGTGATATGTCCTTCAATTTTTACTCTCTAATCTTCCAGAGTGGAGGACTTATACCTCACTGTATGCAAAACCTCGCTCCAACACATAGTCAAGGAGTAGACATATTTTTCCAGATCAAGGAGCTGAAATCACACCCAGATCTAGACATTACCATTGTTACTCCTACTCCTAATTTTTTGTTGTGTTTGATCCATTCTAAATTAATATTGCAGCTTCTGAAAGAACAAATGTCTTTTTACAGCAAGTTCACCTGCTGTGAGGCAGGCATGTGCTCAGGTACAGATTATACTAGGCTAAGGTCTCCCCCTGAATTCTTGGCTCCTAGACTGCTCAGATGTATGCCAGAGCTTGTGCTGGGACCAAAGAACCAATTCTAGAGCTTTGAGGAACACTGGTCAGCTCCATGGTGAAACACAAGGGAATCTCCAAGCAAGAACAAGCAGTCATAATAAATGAGGCTGATCCTGGTCTGTCTAAAAGTGAGACTTGTGGTTGACATCTGAAATACAAAGATATGCTGTTCAGTGCACTGTGGAACTGCTGTGTGCACTTGGAAACTTATCTAAAAGAGGAGTTTGTCCCCTGAATTTTATTGCACTGCAATCATGAAAACCTAAACAGCCATGTAAACAATTTCTTAAATGAGAGAACTAACCACTACTCCAGTATTTGATTTTCATTCAGTAGAAAGCTACTGAACAGAACACAAAAGCACACTTCAGGTTTCTTAGGAGATACCACTTTTCACACCGCCTCTCTTTGGCACAGCGTCTTTCAACATGATTTGCAAATTTTCCATGCTTGTGTTTCTCACAGAAAGTATAAATATTTTATTTAGTTGGCTTTTCTACTTTCCACTGTCATGAAACTTGAAGTACCTGTGTTTCAACTATGAATAAACTAAATTTCCTTGAGATGTCAAAGGAAACAGAACATAAATATGAGATTTATTTTCACATATTTTAAAAAACTGCAGTTCTCAATTATTTTGTATATATTCTGGACTCAGTATACATTTCAAGATGAACCTTTTGGAACTCTATTATGTATTTTAAGAATCTGAAAAAAGTTTGGGACATTAAACCCAATCTGCACCTATTTTTGTAAGAGGCATATAAAGTAGTTTCCTGACCTAATATGACTGCTGGAAGATGCAAAAATAATAAATCACAGCTAATGTTGATTTTCCATTGTAATAAAAAGCTAAAAAGTATACTTCTGACACAGCTACTAATACATTAGTCCTGTTAACATTTAGAGAAGTATATAATAGCCAATGTCATCTGTTAACACTGAAATTCAAACAAAGCGACTTAAAATGCTGTCATTAGAAGAATATAAATGTAAGCTGTTTCCACGTTTATAGATGTTTGGTGTGCATAACAAATGTGTCCAGTCCTTTCACCAGCACATGTGGTAAGGAATGAAAAGAAAAGTATATTATACGGAAAAGAACAGGAGGGAAAGGAAATAGTATCTGTACGTCTGGCCCCTACATGAGTAACCAAAGTGATGATGCAATGGGCCAGCTACATCTTTTTTTTCCTCCTCTCCTGTTCTTGCTCAGCCTTAACCACAACTTCAGTACGTGAGTTATCTTCAGAAATTACTTTTATTTGAAGGCCTGCTTTGAGAGCAGCCTGTGAATGAAGCTATGAAATATACAGGATCTCACATCCCATAGACAGACAGTGGTTTACAGACCACTCATGATATGCACGTGTTAGAACATCCACATACCCTGTCTGCCCAGCAACTATAGTTCATGGGATTTGTACAAGTCTGGGTTGACTGCATCTAGGATGCTCTGGAATGATGCAGGTTTTGGGGCAGTGAGACACACAAGTAAATATTCTAGTAATCCAGCAAACTATGATTCTCCTTTTGTCTTTAATGCTGGAGAGATTATAAGGGTACAGATGACAAGAGGCTGCTACATTTTCAGAGAAAATCAATAGTTTTGACAGTCAGCTTTTGGGCAATCTCCAGTTCAATGCTTTTAATTTCATTACAGTACACAGTTCTCTCCAAGAGTGATATAGATCACAAATCTTAAATACAAAAGTGCTTTCTGAAGTGACAACCTTCAGGTGACAAAAAAAGGAAGGCCATTTTTCTACACTTAGAAATAACACTTTAGAGAAGTCCCTACATTTCTTCCATCCTATTAAAAATAATTTTCATTTTGCTTTGGTTTATAGTGCAGTATCATTCTGTTCTGCAGTACCCAACCCTCAGTTCATGGATGAAGGATAACATCTTAAGAGATAAGCTGTTATGAGCCCTAGTTCTGCACATAACATACTATCAGAAATACGCAGTATCTATAATTAGTCAAGAGATAACAGAAGAAATACCCTACAAATCTTAAGATCACATTTTCTGTTACTATAAAAAAGGTAAGTCTTTTCACTTAACACACACCACCCCCCTGATTTGTTGCATATGAATACTCCTCCTCAAAATTTCTCTTTGGAATTTCAAATTAAATTTCTGTTGACTGGGCCATAATTCTGTCTGGTAGCTGAAACAATTTGGCACAAAATTCTTACCTGCAAAAACTCTCTGACATTTGAGCCCAAGACACGTAGAATTGTATCATAACCAGATTCTTGACAAAACACAAAAAACATCTTCCCAAACATTTGAAGAATCTCCCCAGCATTTAGATCTAGTTAAAACAGAAAAATATGATTCAATCCCAACACTGTATTTTATGCACTTGCTTATTTCTTTACACTTATATTCATAAACAAGAAAGACAGTACCTAAACACTACCCAGATCCAGTAGGTCAAGAACAAAGTAAGATTCAGGGTTCATATGGCAAATAATGAGTATCCAATACAGGAATTTCATTAGCATTTACCAATTATCATTATTACTTCACCATATTGTACCTTTTACACACGCATAGCATTTAGATTTTGATACTGAAAAATGAATCACTTCTTGAAAATAAAGGAACTTGGTTGTTAGTAGTGCTCGCCTCAGCAAAGTTAATTCTAATTTACAATAGCATGAAACCACATCAGCTGCTCCAATTCAACATTACTGCAGTCATCAGTCTTACAGATTCTTGGCTAATTACTGATGCAGAACAATTTCATACCGCACTTGGGTCTGCAGATAAAATAATGCTGATGGGCATAATTCTACCTTTTAAATTCCAGACCAGAGCTGCAATGATGGAAAATGAATGCAACCCAGATCAATGGCTGATATGCAATTAAATGAAATGTGTCCATGCCACATACATTTCTGTAACTCAGCACTGTTCTTTAGAGATCAAGGATTCATTCATTCATTCTTTCATTCATTCATTCATTTACTGCTCTTGCAGCAGTGGTTGAAACTTGGATGTATTGGAAGGCAGTTGCAGCAGGTTTTTACTTCAGGACTGCTTGCAACACTGCCCATGCTCTGTGGATGAGGTATATTTCTCCAGCTTAAGATGGAATACTTTGGAAGTAATAATTTCAAGGAATAAAAGGAGTAAAATTTTCTTAGAGAAATAAAAGAAATACAATTTATTCTTCTAAGATTTAGAAAAAAATTTCTCTCTTTGACCAATACTCCATTTTCACTTCCTCTGTGCAAAATCCTGTTCCTCTCTGCTACATTTGCTAGACTTGCGGGGCAGGAGGGATATTACCTTTTTTGTGATGAATGGGCAAATAAGATATCTGTACTACTTACTAAGGACCTTGCTTGCAGCTGCAACAAGGTCATAGGTTTTGGAATCATCGTAAATTATTCTGACCAGAAACTGTCCCTCTTCATCCAGCTGCGCTTCCTTCCTAAAAAGAAAACAGAATAAAATCTTTTTGCTTGAGGGAAAAGCACCATATGGATAAAATTCTTTTAAATAAAGTAAGTTTGTAGAGCTATTTAAGACAGAAAATTAGAAGAAAATTTGTCCCATATCTCAGTCATTAGTGTACAATACAAATATTTCAGACCATGAGTGTTCTGTAAATAATAATTAGCTATAAGAAAATAAACATGATTTTTTCAGTACAGAGCCTGAAAAAGAAGTTGCTGTACTAATAAAGACACAATCTGCATTTTAGAATAACAGAATATCCAATAATGCAGCCCATGATGGGCTCTTTAAACACTTTGTAAGCTTTTTCATTCCATCAGATTTTAATTACACTTTATTTACAAAAGGTGTGGGACGTTTGTAATCATTTGCACATATGTCCAAAGAGGAATTTAAAATACAGATGCAGGTACCAAATCAAGTATCTTTTTTCAGAATTCTGGACATGGCCAGTAGATAGGAAGAAAAAGGATGTTAGGGTTTTGCAAGGCCTTGTTCTCACATTACACATCAATCCTCACGTGTAAAGTTTCACTACTTAGCTAATGCACAATAAAAATACGTATTTCTTCACCAAAGGAAACAACTCTCAACCCCAGGTTTAAGACAAGACTCATATATATATCCTGTGCACACTTACTACTGCTATTAAGTAAAAAACCAAAACAAAATAACTACTTTGTTCTCCAGGGTCATGTACTATTCTCTTAGCCATGAACATCGAGTCAGCAGCTTGTCCAAAAGGCAGCACAACTCTGTAGGCTATTTTTTTTTACTGAGGAAAAGAAGTTGAACCCCCAAACAATGAATGAACTGTCGTGCCTTCCAAGCTTAGCGTTTGGCACAAGTGAGTTACTAGGGAGGGCCCACAAGTGCCTTTCTCCCTGTTTCACCCCGTCTGCACAGCACGGGAGCCAGGCCACTGGGGCTGCAGGAGTGGCCAAGTCCCAGCTCTTGGGAGAAGGACAGGGAGCACCTTCATGGGCAGGCAGACCCCAGGACACTGAAGAGCCAGCTGCCCTGGTTGGTCCTGCTGTGCACAGAGAATGCCAATGGACATGGGCCTGTCTCTGCCCAGCTTCAAGTAAAGTAATATTCTGTATTTGCTCTTATTTCCCTTGCAGATGAGGAGATGTGCAGAGGGGCCTGCTGTGTTCTCTGATGAAGTTGTGCCCTGTTTGTTGAAGTCCTCATCTGGGAAATGAGCACTGCCTCCTTTCTCAGTATGTTTTTTAAAATAGGTGTTCACCTCCTGTGGTGTTGCCTACAATGACTCTCTATAGAGACCGAGTGCGTTGCTGTAACAGTGACGAAAGAGGAGACATTTGTAAGTACTCATGCTCTAATGGATGCACTTAGAATATATTTTGGCTCAGCAAAACTAATATGATCATGGCATCATTAGTATATTTTCAGGTGGATGGTCACAGCTACCTCATTAAAAAGAAATTACACCCTTTCATCTAAATGTATGTCTATGCTGCAGTACGTTTCAGGAAGTCAAAAGAAAGGCAAAGAGATCGGAAAGCTTTGAACTGAATCACTGAATCACATGTCACACACACACAAAAAAATCAGTACACAATGTTGCTCTTCAGAAAAAAACCCTTAGAATTAGAAAAACTATTAAAAAAGAAGATTATGAGGTAGGTATTTAAAAAATCGAAGCACAAGGGATGCAAATCAAGACCATCAACTTTGTAGTAGTATAATTGTTTTTCTAATGTACAAATGAAAGAGGACAATAAGTAAACAATTATTTACTAGTACCGTGGTAACAAGCAGCTTTTACCAGAGTATAACAGAAATGCTCTTTGAGATAAGGCTCAAGCCCACAGAGACAATATTTCTAACTTTTGAATTTCTCTTGGTCACCAGAGAAATTATAAAAACCTACAAAAAGTAAAATTCTGTATCTACTGTGTAAAATCCTGCATTCCCTTTTGCATCAAATTCTTTCTCTCCATTACCATAACATAATCAACCATAAATTAAAACCAAATTCTTTGACTGTAACTCAAGTTTTCATTTTCTAAAGTGGTTTCATTTATTTTAAAAATTAATTAATACAAAATAATGATGCCTGCAGAACAATTCAAGCATTTACAGATGTAGTGGAATTATCCATCCATAGAAACAGAAACAAAGGGGAGAGGTCTGAGAATTAAGTACTCTTGTTGATCTTAAAACTGCTAGATGGCAAATGGTACTGCAGAGAAGGAGTGATTCCAATCTCATATGGCAGTATTTATTGACCTAAGTGAAATGACTCATCATCTAACCCTCCAGTTTTGTAATCATCAGTCTTTGATAATCTGTTCACTTAATGGATATCTAGAACCCATTATTTTCTTTTTCCTCTTCATCTTCCTTTAATCTAGCTCCTCACATTCTTCCCATTGTCCAAAAATTACACAACATTGTTTTTATATTTCAAAGATATATTACTTATTAATAACTGAAGTATTGTAACTGTTACTTGAAATAAACATTTTTATACTCACTCTACAAATGATGAACTGAAAACAAACTAAGCAATCTTCCTAAAGGAATATGACAAGGCTATAGGGGAGGTGAGACTAAAAATCCCTCATAATTCTACGTAAAAGGAACATCACTATCTCATGACACAAAAAATATTCTATATAACCTTAATTAAGCAGGGTCTTAAGCAAGAGGAGAGATGGAGTTGTTAGTGGGAAATGATGTCTTGAAACATAAGAGATCAGTCAGGGACAAGAAGGTAAAGTTTACATTTTCTAAGAACAGAACTGAAACGAGTAAGAGAAAAGAAAACCATCTTGATTCTTTGATTCTCATAACATGCTATGTAACTAAAAGTCAGCTACAGTTTGGAGGGATGTTTGCAAAGGGTGAACAAACTTTCCCATATCTGTAATATATGCTGTGCTTTCTTTTAGTCTCTCTGATCTGAGCCAAACCACAAAGGATAATAGACACATCTGGAAAAGCAAAGAACATCCTCAAAAATATTGCATACTTGCACAGTCCAGTAGACAGAGTTTTTCTGTGTGAGAATTTTCTCTATGAAAAAATGACCCAGTTTGATGATGTTAATATCTCTTTCAAAACTTGCATTTCTTTCCAACTACATTGACTGGGACTTCTCTGTGCCAAGCCATGATTCTTTTTTCTTATATTATTTGTCTTTAGTTTATTTTGTCAAAGTTTTTCTTCAGTATCTGCAGTTTCTCTGAGCCATCATTTTTTAAAATCACCACTGGTTATTTCAGTGCCTATTCCATTTTTTAACTAATTTTTTTCTAGTTTACTCTTTGGATCACTCAGCAGTCATCTTCTGTGTCTGCAGCCTTACTCATGTATTTTCCATTAAAAATATTTTTAAGGTAAGCAAAATTTTCTAGAAAATTTGTCAAAGTAAATATTTACTCCTGCAGGGGATTAGACTTCTCAGTCAAAAACATACAGGCAAAAATTTCTTTGCTTGTTCTACAAATATGGCAAATACCATGACAATGTCTAATCTAAGCCTGTGTCAAAAGATAAGCTGTTTTTTTTTAAGATCCATGCTTAAAAATTATTAAATTTCAGAGTTTTCTTCTTCCTTTCCAAGTCAATTCCTTCTCCATACCTCCAAGATCTGTTGTGATGGTACAGCTCAGCAATTTAAATAGCTGCTGAGCTGAAATAAAATTCAGTTAGGTATCTGCTTTTCTGCATTATTTTTTTGCTAGATGAATTTCCCTGTCTGCTCCATCACCTGTTCACAGAAGCTGCTGTGCATACAGGCAACATGAAGCCAGAGTGATAGTGGATAGGCTTCTGAAGCCCTTCTGCCTCCCTCAGTAGTCTGACAGCAGTGAGAGCTTCCAAAAGTCTTTCTCTCTGAAATACTAGTCTTAAGACTACATGTAATGGGAAAATGCTGCTGTGAGTTTATCCAAAATGGCCACTGCAAAGTGAAAGCACTCCTATTTTTACAGAGGCACCGGTCCTTCAGTAAGTCTACAGAACAGCAGGCCCTCTAATAAACGTGTCTGAGACAGCATCACAGCTATCAGCACCACAGAGGCTGACTGTGATTAACCCCCAGCAGCCCAGGAAACAGGGCAGTGGCATTCAGGTGAATGGGCAATCCCTAAAATTTCCTCATGGCTGCAGTTTTCCCGCCTAATTAACTGACCCTACCTGATTTCTCAAAGCTGCCTGCACTAACGAAATGGTTCTACAACAAGGTTGATAGGAAGAAATATGTGATAGTGTTGTGAAAACTGTTATAATCAATACTAAGAGTGAGGCTGCTTTGTCAGCTCTGCAGAGCTGCCGTCGTTGGCTGTCCATCATGAGTAACTCCTTACATTTGTATTTGGCTGACCACATTTCAGAGAAAACTTCATAATCCATAGCTTTACAAAAAACTGTGGCATTTCCCTTGAAATGTTTCGCTGCAATCTTTAGTTATAGTTTTTGACCAGATAAAATTATAGGAGGAAATTAGCATAGTTCTAATGTTTTCTGCAGACTGTGGTGTTTGATCGCAGACATTAACAGCAATAACATGTTGGTGGCTTTCTTAAGAATTTGACTGGAAATGAGCCAAAAGCAACAAGCTCTGGCGAATTCCCAAGCCCTGCTTAATTCGTTAGTGAAGCAGCAGTACTACAGTAGCAAACTTTTAACTTTTATACGACTGTTCTTTCAAAATAACTTCCAAGTCAAATAGAACAGAATTTACAATTAATGTCTCATTTACATTCATAGAGACAAAGTAAGTGTGGGTTTCGCTCACCTGTAAATGTATGTTCAAAATGTTAACACACCCTGGGATTTTAATGCTCTTGCCCAAACTGACTCCTGTCACACGAGATATGATATTTCATGGTTCAAAACTTACATCCTATGACATGCCTGTCCTAACTCCTACAGTCTGGCAGCCCTTTTTATTTACTCTAGACTAATTTTGAATGATTACACAGAGCTTTTTCAATTGTGGGAAACAAAGATTCCAGCCCAGACTTTTCTAAATGCTTTTGTTTTCCTTCAGAATGTTTCTATTATCCAGGTTAATGTGAGGTGGTTTACTTGGGCAAGAGAAGAACCTTAAACATTGCACCATGGAAAATAACAGCTATACAGAGGATATTTTTCACATACAGATTTGGCCTTGAAAGCAGTGGAAAAATTCCTATTGAATCTAAGCAGGATGAAATCTTAAAACAGCCGTTCCTCCATCAGTCATGGTAACACCCCCCAAACTGCTGCTGATTTAGCAGCACAGAACAGCATTACAGGTGATACATCTGTGTACAATGGTCCCTTTGAAAATCTTCCCCATTGTGCAACTAGTTTAGTATTTGTAAACACACTACTAATGTTCAAAGGTAATGTTAATAATTCACAGAAATGGCTGAAATGCTATGTGTGGACAAACGTTCCAAGAAAAAACGATTCTTAAAATCAGAACAGATCCCGCACTTCAGATCTTTACACCAGATTGCACACATTTTTATTTCTCACAGAGGTTTGAGGTAGTAAAGATTTATTTTGCCATCTTTGGGGATTTTACAGACAACAAAGCTGGACAAGATGTCAGGTAAGACATCAGGCTGGTCTTACTTATATAGCCCATTCCGCACAAGGTGAGTTTTCATGTAGTTTTGCAGTCAGACTGTAGTATTTAAAGAGAATTTGCATAAATCATAATCAAGAAGATGGCTGCTGACAAAACTTTGTTATTCCTGTGAAGTACCACTTGCNTGTGAAGTACCACTTGCTATCCTGCCTCTGTCAGACACAAGCTGAAATCTTAAAAAATTCTTAGAGAAAAAGAACCCTCCCCATTTGCATGCAGCAAAGATTGAGAAAAAATATGGTAGAAGACTGCATGGAACAATTACTTTGCATCCTGAAGATGCACAGGCTTCGCTGTGATATAATATTATTACTTAGAAGCTGTTGGTGTCACTTTAAGAGATCATCCAGCGTCCCAAAAGCACAA
>WEIT01029399.1:2536-42898 GCA_013389985.1 Dryoscopus gambensis | reverse complement strand
AGGTCAAATGCACTCAGCATGTTTGCAATGGGCATGCTGTATTAATAATTACACGTAGTAGTATCTGAGTGTGTAGCATGATGATAAAATGTGGTTCAGAGAGGCGCCGTATAGCACTGTGTGTCTTTATGTTCAAGGGAGAGTTATATTGTTAGCTGTCTCTAAAGTGCTACCTTGCTAAAGTTTGTATCATTTAGCAGTAACTGTCTGTTATTTCTTGTCACCACTTTTCTGTGGTGGGATAATGTGAAAAATTAGATAGCTTTGCTCTAAAAAAGGCAGCACGTCTAGACTTAACATTGCATGGGGATCCTCTGCCCAAGTTTTGGGGGTTGGTGAGTGTCACATTTCACATTTTTGAGTGTGCTTTGACAATTGGGAGTCCGGAAAAGTGCAAAGAAGAAATAGGACTTAGGAATGACTAAGAACGGAGTCTAATGATCAGCAGCCATCAGACAGGTAAAAGCAGGACAAAAAAAATTGGAGCTTGGACATTCACTGTGAGAAGAAGGACAAGGTGGGGAAGAGAAATAATAGAAGAATAATTGCTATTAGCAAGACCAGATGTCAGGGATTTTCAAAGCTAGGACTGAGAGGGGTGAAAAGGGAAAGACTGGAAGGCCTGTTTGCCTGTTAGGAGACAAAAGGGGACCTAGCAAGGTAAAGCTCAAAGGGGCTCTGTGCTGGGAGATATAAGCATGCCTGAGTGATGTTTGGGAACCTCTCTGACCTCCTGCAAAAAACATGGAATGAGGCTGAATTTGTCTCAGGGTTTTGTAGTGGACAGTTGAAATATTTAATGTAGAGACTTCACAGGATTGTCTGTTCAAAAGCTGGAGGGTCAGGGAGAAGGAGGCGAGATAAGGACAGAAGCCTGAGCAAAGAGTTTGAGTGAAGTATGATGATGAGAGCTCTTTGTGTTGCATAAGATGGGGAGAGGAGCAGAGAGGAAAGCTTTGCATGGAGAAAACTTAATGGTTGTTTTGTTGCTGGTGGCTGGGTTTTTTCCCACTTCAGTGTTTCTAAGAGCAATAACTACATCAAATTTGTATTGTAATGGCAATCAGAGTCCAAGGGCTTGAGTATGCTGGTTGCCGTAAAAACACACACTAACAGTAGCTGCCACCTCATTTAAGACAAGACATAAGAAGGGAATGTAAAAGCCATCAGAAACAGGGGAGAAGATGGTGCAGTTTCATAGGCTACGCATGTACATAAATCGAGCGCTTGTGAGTCATTTAATTTTTAAAGACTTTATAATAGATGTGCTGCAGTCTCTGCTGGCCGTCCACCTAGCTGCTCGCAGTTGGCAACTTCACTATCGATATCTGGGCATCATTTTAAGTGAGCACTTAAGGTTGAGTATCAAGGGAAGGTATTTATAGTTTCAGCAGAGTGGGTTGATAGCTGTTCCAGCCCCAGATGGGAATTGGGTTACATGACAGATCAGGCTGCCTTCCAATTTTATCCAATACTAGCGATAAGGGGAGGGGGGAGGGAGGACAGCTGCAACTGCATAGTCCTTCTAGGGTTAAAGATCCTAATGCTTTAAAGAGGATGTCTAAAAGAAAATTTCTATCTGAAATAATTTATGGAAATGCCGTGCTCCCTTTGAAGGTTCCATGTCACTGCATGGCACTACGCAATGTTCTCTTTCTTCACCTGTCAGGCAAGGACCACCTCGAAGAGTCTCACTGCTGATTACTAGTTAATTGTCATTAATAAGTGACAACTGACATTATGGGGGCTTAATGCAGAGAGAACAGAAAAGAGCCACAGATATTCTAATGAGCTGACTCCTACGTGCCCTCTATTGTTGTCGAAAATGAGGAGCTGTCGTCATTGTTCAGGAGATGGGCTTCAATTGCTCTGGAAAAATATTCTCTTTTAATTTCTTTATGCATAGATAATTCCTGGTGCACTCTCTCTCCCTCTCTCCGTCTGTCTCTCTTGCTCTTTCTTTCTCTCTCATACACACACACAGACACACACACACCTTTCTGTGAACACAGTGAAAACTTCCACTGATGATAGACAATTTGTATTAAGATACAGTAAGGCTTTTTAAAGTACTTTGATTTAGGCACACACACATGCAAGCAGATGTGTACACACATATATACAGATTATCTACACATAAATGCAAGTCACCAAGATGTTTATTTAATTTTTAACACCCAGGAAAGAAGTGGGCACAGACAACTCCCCTAAGGAAAGGAACCAAAAGGAGATGGTCAAGACTATAGGAGCTGATGTATGAAGTCAGGATTGAGGAAGTCCTGTTCTGCCCCTAGTATGAGGAATTTTGAAGTTATGGCAATGAGCAAATACAGATTTCAGATACAGGTACCTAAAATTAGGTTCTTGCTCTTAATTTAAATAGTAGCTTAATGACTTAATGATTTTCAAAACTGTCAAACATGCAGGAGCTCCCTGGGAGGCGGTGGTGGCTGCGGATGCTCAACACTGCCTGCTGAAAGTCAAAACCATTCTTTGCACACTTTCAGAAAATCTCAGCCAGCAGAGGGCCAGAAATTTGGGGGAGATGATTTAATGAGGCATCAAATTCCTGGTTGCATTTCCTGAAAAGTAGGAGTTCTGCTTACACTAGACAAGCATGATCAATCCAGGATAAGATTACTTCTGTGCAATGCCAGATGGAATATATGCATGCATATAAAAGAGACTCTCTACCTTTGCAGATTAGGGATAAGAAGGGTTCTGAGGGTGCTGCTGACAATCACACCCGGGGAACCTTTCCAAAAGCCAGGAAATCACCCATGATTCCGGAGATGAAAATGTAGGTGAAACAAATGGAAGCCAGAGGTGTTGTTATGATGACCCCAGCTTCTCCTACCAATATTGGAGCAACACAATCACCTGCATCAAATCTCTTAAGTATGGACAGCACTTGAGATCTAAATTGTAGAAGAGGAGTTTCCTATTTTTACCAATAAATATCCAAGAGTTTCCATTCTGCAACAATAAATTGCATGTCTGTACTGCTCTCTAACATTTAAGACTGTGTGGGTTTGCCTAAGAAGTGGCTTATTCAGTGTCTTTCAACTACCTGCACAAAGGGGAGAGCCCATCATTTTACAGGAAATTTAATTTTGACTGCATAGCTTGAGTTTAAAACTCAAGACTTACAGGAAAGAAAATGAAAATGAGATGCCTCTCATATTGTGCTCACAGCGAAGATATTTATTAGCATTCTCAGTCTTTCTGCCTGCCAAGGCCCAAACAAAAGATACAGTCTGGAACAATGGCCTGAAATGAGGAACACAACCAAAGCAGCCGTGCAGGAAGCCTGCTGTTTCCCATGGTTTGGGGACCTGGAGCCAATATATAATGCCCTGAGCAGACGTGTGGAAGTGGAAAATGCCTCAAACAACAGTAGGTTATTTATTTTTTATTTTTTTTTTGTAATGCTGGGCTTCCCACTACGAAGTCAACAGATACCATGTCTTACATTGCCATAGTGCAACTTGATGAGTCCTAATTCCCAGCTCTGTATGTGACTTTGGATATGACCTCTCTGTGACTGAATCTACCCGTCTTTTAAAGAGATGAGATAATGCCTGTGTGGCAGAGAAGACACATGCTGTAATCGGTGGTGAGAGTTTGTAATACTGCGTAGAAAGCACTTCTTGACATTGCAAGTGTCTTTTCAGTTACCGCACTGTCTTTAAAATTTCCTTTTGGAGAAGGCAGTTGAAAAGATCACAGTCCAAGCCATCGCACTTCCTGAGGCAAGAGGTCAGCTGGCTGCTCTTTGTAGTGCTCCTCCACCTTCTTATCCTCTGGGTTAGGAAGCTCCCCACTGCCCACCACCAAGCTTAGTCTAGGGTCACAGCTGCCAGGGCAGTTTCATATACAAATCTATCACTACAGTTCTTACTGTCCTCATAATTCTTCCCTTCTTGCTTTCTTTCTAGCTGTAGCAAAACAGTTTTGGCAGCTTCTGGAACTTCTCTGCCTGCTGGACCCCAGAAAATCTGATGCTAGATATTAGTGATGTCTACTGAAGTTAGCATTTTGAGCGGATTGGGTAAAAGTTGGGGTCCTTGATAAACTGTGTTTAAATAAAACTGGGTGTTTTATTGCTTTTAATACCATTTATCTTATGTATGCTACTGGAATGTAGGAAGAACTGATGGAGTCGTTCCTGAGTGGAGTTGTTCCTTCTTCCATTGAGAGTCCTGAAGCATAGAGCTGGAAATTGTGCTTTGCCCTACGTACTTCTTCCCTCCCAAATGAAAGTCATTAACCTTATTTACATTGCATCTTTGTAGTAGAGATTGTCACTCAAGACCTCTTAGGCATTTTAGCAAACACTTCCAAATGACTGAGACTCTGTCTGTGGTATTCTTTCAATAATTTACAATCATTAAAATGACATCAGACTATCTCCAGCTCTGGCATTCTTTCCAGTCGCTGTTTCTCAGATGTCTACGTGGGATGAAGGTAAAGCTGGCTCTGTAATGATGGATGTCCCTTGCACAAAGTGGTTTAGAATAAGCCAGGACACACAACAAAGCCAGAACTGGAGATAGTCTTATCTCACATTTGGAGCTGTAAATTATTTAAGGGAGCGCTCCAGCTCCAGGAAACTGAGGTTACAGCAAATATTAAGCTTCCTGTATGGCTATTTTTCTTGTGTCAGGTGGTGTGGCACAGCTTCTTCATAGGCATTCAGGGGCCATGGAAATAATCAGAAAATGAGGAAAATATTTTTCATTTTCTGTTGCTATTTCTTATGTCAGATTTCTAGAGAACTAAGGCTTGAGGTTCAGGGCCCTTTGTACTGAATTCAGATCCATAAAAATCCTCTTGATGGCTGCAAAATGCTGTACCAAACTAATAGATGCACTGTCAATAGAGATTGCTAAGACTTCACAAAATGTTCCAAGTAACTACATATCATCTATAGATAATCACATGCAAGATGCTCCAATCCAGTGACTCTTAATAAATAGCTAACTCAAGAAACAACACATTGAAGTTGCAATGCATGAAGTTCTCAGTGATAGCTTGTGCAGTCTATCTTGCTTCAGTTGGTATTGAAAGCTTAAACATGTTCCCTTCCTTCCCCACACATCCTTGCTTGGTACATAAAATATACACGAAAAAAAAGCTGGGACGACAAATACTTATATGCCCAGCTGATACCTAAGAGGAAATCTGTGAATTATCTTGGAGGAGACTGCTTCAAGCAATAACAGCAGGGGAGGGAATGCCTCCTGCCCTCCATGGCCAGCATCAGGGAAGAAGGAACCCGTTCACCGGACAGGGCAGGGCAGGGCAGGGCAGGGCAGGGCAGTAGCTCCTTTAGCCCCTCCAAATTCCATACCTCTCTGCTTACCTGTCCTGACAGCTCTACAGAGTAAATTAAAGCTGGTCGTTCCCTGTCCCCCTTCCCCAAGGCAGCGGTGAAGCCTCCAAAGACATGTAGCTGCTTCCTGAGGAATGGACGCCTGCCGTCTCTCATAGAGGGGGCCAATGCCTCCAGGACCCTTCAGTCGCTGCATCATGTGGACATGCCCCATCTGTGAAGGAAGCATGATATCCTGCCTCCGTTGCTAACTGGGACAAGGGCTAGGAGGAACAAGAGGAAAGAAGGAAATTTGATTATTCACATTAAAGCATTAATTTCTTGAATTTGGAGGTGGAAAAAGTGTGGCTTTTGTTCCAGTAACAACTCTTGCCTTTAGTTTCTTTTTAACATTGCTCTGATGGTAAGTAGGTAAAAAAATCATACTCATTTGTGAAAAAGCATTTTTTTGCATAGTGTATATAACAATATCAGGAGATAGGGGTAGAATTTCAAAGTGGTACTTTTCTTTGGTTCTTTCCCTTTCAATAGCTGTTGTTTTGATTACTCTGTGCCTTAGGCTATCATTAGAATCTTTTTGTGTGTGGAAGTATTAAGTCCATAAATATGAAAATAAGCCTGTAATTGACCCATGGACTGAATTTATTTCCATTAGATTCTTCTGCAAGTATAAAAAGCACAAACTGGAAGAGTGATATTTATGTGCGTATGAAGCTCCCCAGCTCTGATGGTATATCACATATTTGATAACAAGGTTATGCTCTTAAAGGGACTACTCAGCAAGACAGGGTGGGGAAAACAGGTGTCTTATTTAGTTTTGAAAGCAAAACTGGGTACAGCCATAAAATACATGCACAGCACATACCATTATTTTGATTAATCGGGCTGCTAGAGAACAGCTCGTAATGAAAGCTGATCAGCATGTCCCAATCAGTTTCATTAGGTTCCTCTGCAGACACCTGGAGGAAGGCAGCCAGCAGAGGGTACTTTGAAGGCAAAAGGAGCTGAGTGATCTACCACAGAAAACACCGGGGTTGCCACACCTGCTTGTGTGCTGTAATGGAGCTTTACGGCACGCGAGGAGGTTTCTCAGCTAAATGGAACATAAAGCTCAGCTGCCTTCTGGGGAGGCCGTGTGCTGTTGCCGTGCCCTATGCATCATGCGTAATATTCCAGTTGTTGCCTCTGTTTGTGGCCACAGCTGTAGTTCTGCTGAGCTGCTACATAAAGTTTTCCAGGGATGCTGTTGGTTTTTTCCTTCTGGATTTTTCCACCTTCCCACTGTGTGAAGGGACCATATGGCACAGCTATTACATCAGGACCTGCAGGCAATTCCCGCTCAGGCAGTATAAAGGAGCAGGGCTGCATGTTGAAGAAGAAAATGAAGGAGGGAGGGAGGGGACAAGGTGGGTGAGATTACTCCCAAGAACAAAAATCACAAGAGTATTTGGGGCTTGTGTTGAGAGACAGGCAACTTCCCCTTTCCCGCATGAGCTCTGTTATCATCTGCCACAGCCCGCTCTCTCCAAAATGGGGGTACAGTTTGTCACCAAGGTCAGCTTTACAGCTCCCAGGCTCCTCAGTGCCCTGGCCTTGCTCAAGGAGTGACTCTGGGCAGCCTCTTCTGGCTGCCATTTGGAAGGTTTATGAAAGGCATGGCATAGAAGAGATATATGTGTTCCTAGATAATTTACACCCCTACTCCCTCCCAGTCTATCAATTTTTTCCTCATGTGCTGGGGACTGACCAATAATATAGGCCAAAAGGGAATCATATAATTGAACGAAGTCTAATTGAGATACTGAGGTTTTGTTTGTCCGACTTCAATCTAAATTTGTATCAAGGGGGTTAAAAGTGGAGAGGTCTTTCAAGAGCCTTCCCATTAGTTTCTCCTAGTAGCTGTGGCGACCATTATTAGCACTGCTTTGAATTAATGGCCAATTGTCCTATCATAGTTTAAGAAATATGATGGGCTGTGAGACCAGTTCCAAACAAGATTCTGAGTACCCAACACATCTAATTAAAAAGAAAGGAATTAAATCGTGGCAAATAAAATTGGTACCTTATCTCTAGCCAGTGCTGCAAAAAAATAGACAGGAGTCTTGATAGTGAAGCTCTTCCTTTATCGAGCAGGGGGTCTCTGTGGTACAGGTTATAAGGATGACCCTATAAAAATTACCTGGAATATCATTATGTCCTTGGCCCTGTGTTTGTCTCCAAGAGAGACTTTCTTGATGTTGTGTGTGTTCTCATTACTTCACAGAGAAAAGTGTCTGAGTGCTCACATCTGCAGGCAGTACGTTTCCTCTCCATGGATGCAGTCTGTTCACAAATGACGTTCAACCAGTATTGAGAGGGAGAAGCACCTTCAGCATTGCTGATTTTTTACACTTCTTGGCAGATAAATAATAAGATTATAAGATTGGCTAGATGTTGACAGCATCTTTTTTGTTATTAAATGGTATGTGGTACTCTGATCAAGTATAAAGAAACTGATGCTCCACTTTATAGATCTCAAAACCAGAGCAGAACACCCGACCTCACCATAGGAGACACAGTAACCATCAGCCAGGCACAAGTGGTCTTCAGCTATACCCATCAGCAACCCAAGCACTGGAGCCCTCTCAACTCCACTTCAGGTCAGGGTGTGACAGAGCAACAGGCTCCTGCTGGCTGCGTGGGTGTGCTCCTGGCCATAGTGGGCAGCTGCACTTCCAGACCTGTAACTAAACATGGGGGTGTAGGAATATGGATAGTGTGTGACCAACAGCCAAAAAGTTTTTGTGGATGTTCAAGCTATCAGAGCAAAGCGGCTTCTTCAATAGCAACTTCTGGTTTTGTTGACATTCACAATTTCATTGCAAATTTTTCAGTACCTGACATTGTTATTCATGTCCTAGTGCCTGTGGCCAGGAGATTAGGGAAGACACACATGTAAGTGAAGTTTCTAGCCCTTAGATTTGCTTATAAAAGTTTGAAGATGTCACTTTAAATCTTAGTTTCAGTGAAGAAAATCGATCCTCTTTTCAAAGCCCCATAAGTATTATCAGGCATTTGTTGGTTACCAATTTTTGAACTATTGTTTCAATTCATAATGCTCCTGCACTGGTCTCAGTTCATCATCCTGGAGCCATGACCAGATGGTTATTTGGATGCCGTACAGCCAGCATCACAAGAGGAACACCAAGAGGGTAAGAGCAGGAAAGAGTCTTCAAGAAAAAAAACAGCAAAATCAGTGGAGACAAGACCTTCTCTTTTGTTGGTCACACCCAAGGGAAAAGAGGGGCACAAAGACGTGCTAAACGCGCTGGAAGGTCTCCAGCACTTAAACCACAGCAGAGACAGTGGCACATTTCTGGGCAGGGAGAGAAGCCAGGTGAAGACTCACCTGCAGTCAGCAATGGAAAAAGACAAGAGCATCACAGATACCGTGCAGTCCTTATGGCGGGGGGAAGCGACATGCCCTCTCAGTGGCTGTTAGCAACAGAGTGCGAGGAGAAGGCGCAAGTGGTTTCCTGGGCCACTCTGCATTGCTCCTCTGAGACTGCTGTTGGAGAAGAACAAGAGTGGGAGCTGGCGTGGTCTGTAGATTATGAGCTTTCTACATCAAGGGGCACCATGTTTAGCACTGAGTGGAAGAAGTAGCCACATAACTCCCATTAACAATAACACGATTGCGTATGTGAGTTCTATTCACTGTACTGAAAATTTACCCCTAAGGGTCCACATAAATTTGAGCTGTTGACCATGTGAAATGTTTTTTTATGGGCAATAAGGACACTGAGAGGCAGATACATGTTTTCCTAAGCTCTGGCCACATACCAATATTTGTCTGCATAATTCTTCCATTTTTCTTCCCATATTCTTCATACAATGCACACATTGCTTATAGGGAGCAGGCAAAAAATGGTTTTAACAACAGCATACTCTGTTATTAAATTAGGCCTTGGAACTATAATTCCCCATCTCTGTATTTTGATGAGAAACCCTCTACAATGTTATCAAACTAATATATTGTAGCAAATTTTATATCTTCTGTCTCTGCCATGTATAATATGAACTGTATGAGAAAGAGCTAACTTGCTAGAGAAATTTTTTTCTCTCTCTCTATTTCTAAGAAACAAACAGTTTACTGGCAGGTTGAGTATTCATGCTGCTGAATCTTACCTTTTATTTGATTATGTAAATTGAGAGGGACTATACTCTGGTTCATCTTGGCAAAATTTAATTTGTAGTTGATGCCTAAAACTTTTGAAACCACCCCCTCAAGATGAGCAATTGTCAATAATGCTGTGTATTTTCACTCCCTCTCTTTCTCTACCATTTTCTTTCTTTCCTTTTCTCTCCCTCCCCTCCCTTTTTTTTCCTTGTGGTGTTATCAGTCTGTCTTTCAAATAATTAGAGCAGAGTTTTGCAAAGGAGGTATATATCCTTTCAGCAGACACGTTCAGCATTTTGAACTCTAGGATCGTAAACAATGGACATGAGTATATTTTAAAATGAAACTTGGAGTAATTTATCTTAATTTAAAACTGACTATTCCTGCTCAGGCTCTTTTTTCTTTTCTCTTGGAATACTACACATATAAATCCTCAGACAATCTCCTGGTAATTCATATTAATACACTTGGGGAAATGGTTTGGACTCAAAACAAATGTTCTCGCAAATGTAGTTATCTCATCCTCCTCATTTCCTAGATCTTCAAATCCAGCTGGTTTAACTGTTTAACACCAGGAAGTAGTAATGGATTTTCCCTGCAATGCTTGGGAACAGCTGTCTGGACTCAGAGAGGAGAGCTGTCTTCCTGCATTCACCTGAACTCCACCAAAAGGACACATAGTGGTGCCTGCGGGCATGGGGGGAGCAGGAATGGCAGGAGTTACAGCAGGGATTCACAGGTTCTTGGGGTTTGTTTATCTCGTGGGGTTTCTCCTTTCACTAGCCCTGGGCAGATGTATAGTAGTAGCAGAGGAGTCAGGTAGTGAGCAGTTAGGAAGCATAAACTCACGCTGCAGCAAGACTGACCTCCTAGAAGAGCAATTTTCACTTTTCTTGACTAACACCTTTCTTGTTTTCTTGGTGGTTTTTCTCCCTGTTTGTCTTCACTTGGAAGGAAAACAGTGCAGAATGAGTTTCTGATTGCTAAGACAACCTATGGTGCACCAGACGAACTGACCACACACCTGCAGTTGCTGACCAGGATATCTGTTTTGTCCTGAACTTGGAAAGGAGTTTGGAAAGCACCATCCTGCCTTTATTTCTTTTGCTTTTCTTTTCACGCCCTGCACTGTTCTGGACATAATAAACCCAGAAATCACATGCTCTGAAACAGTGCAACAACGAGGTGTGCACACGATCTCATTCTATGTAAACCCTTTTACTTGAAAATTAAAGTTTAATTGAAAAATAGGTCTCTGAAGAAATCCCCAGCCAGTGTCTGCCCAATTACAGCAATGTAGCTGTTACAATGGAAAGCTGTTAATGTTAGCTGCAGTCCATGTGGTATGTGGAATACGTTTCAGATTTAACATCAGCATTCAAGGCCATGACTATGTTTTGATGCTCCAAGCAGGAGATTTTATGCATTTAACATCAATTTTATGCATTATAGATCTTGCTGTACCTGAGCACAGAAGTAACCATACGATTCTGTGTTATTCATTCTGAATTAACTGTGAACAAAATATTTGCATCAACTATTCATACAATGACTGCTTTTGTTATGTGTCTCTAGGAAGCAACTAAGTGACTCGGTGTCTTATTTGATTGGCTTTTAAGCAGAAGGCTTTAAAGGTACTATAAGCCATGAAAAGAAAGTGCTTGGTCTGGTAGCCGCATTGACTCCCTGACAAAACCCTACATTACTGCTCACGTCAGTGTGGTGGAGGCAGTTTCATCTGTGATCTCTTGTTTGTCTCTTGAGCGAAATGAAGCTAACATGCTGAGAGCTGTCTTCAGCTAGTCACACTTTGGCATATATGTGTGGGTTGTTTTTGTGGTCATAAAATTTTGAGTGGTGTAGAGCAGCGAGTGTGTTAGAATGATACCTGATAACAATGCTGCATCTTTACGATGTGTCAGGCTCTGTCTGATAAATCCTCTTGCTTTCCTTTCTCTTCCTCAGGATGTTTTAACTTCCAGAGGAAACACTGATTTTTAATGTAGAGGTGGGGGTGCAACCACTCGGCATATGCCAGGAGCAATGTCGTACCCTGAATTAAAGCAATCCATAAGGTAAGCAGGGGTTGTAGCAACATGGGAGCTTTTCAAAACAACTGTAGGCACCTTTTTTACATTTTGCTATTTCCAGGCCAGTTGGAAATTTAAAAAAAAAAAATTTGAAAACAATTTAGTCATCAGCACCTGGATGTTCATGGCACTTCCACCCTCACCCCCCTGAAATTTCCTAAGATTTTAATATGTGTATTTAGAGAGCTCCATCATTGCAGCTCCAAAGTGGCTGTTACAATATTGATGTTGTTTTACACAGTCAGCTGTAAGTTATAGTCCAAAGGAAAGGTTTAGGGTAAGATATAAAAACAGGACGTAACTGAGTGATTTAGAAGGAAGAAGGGAGGAACTTCCAGGAAATGGCTCTGCTTTGCTCCTTTGTAGGAGCAAAAGGAGCCAAAGACTGAGTCCAAAGGTGAAGATTGGAGCAGCAGAAATATGAGTGGGTAGGAAAGTAGGCATATTTTTGATCAGAAGGGTTGTGAAAACATTGTCTACAATTAGTTTGGGGCCACAAAGATTGTTTTTCAAAGCAGCCCATTCTGTGAAGAAAACCAGTTGTCTCAGTGTGCTGGTGACCAGCTAGATGGATGAATTGACAATAGCTCAGCAATGGTGATGCAGGACCATGGATATAACCTTGCTTCCCGCTACGGGTAGAAGGACCATGTTCAGTGTTCAAGTGCAATCACAGGTTAGGGAATGAGTAAATTGGGCTATCCCTCAGCTCTGCTGTTTATTTCTGGGAAATTCATCAGTTTCTCATTCTTTCCTATTTACAATCAGCAAAAGCCCCCCTTGCTCTTACACTGGCTGAACACTTTCCAGCTTTAATGGCACCCTAATGCTCTGCTGTATGCTGCAGCAGGTCCACTTGCGGTGGTCACAGCTTCCTTTGGGCTTATGAGGACATGAAAGAAAAACATTGCTTGAGCCTTTTCAGTAAGATAAGTCTCATAGACAAAGACCCAGCATGGGAGTCACCTTAGACACAATCCCCCAACCCCTTTTCTGTATGCTTGAAGGTTTTTTTGGAGTGATGCGTTCCTCTGTTGATTCATTCTTCTAGAAGATAGGCAGGAATGCTTCTTTCAGAGGGAAGTGACAAAGAAAACTGTTATACTTTCTTTTCCAAAGTACTTGTAAAAGGGGTCTCTCTTAATGCTGAGGCATGTGCTTTTAGAACTTTGGGATTTTAGATGTACAAGAGCAGGACATGTCTTTTTCATCAGGAGGGAGGTCATGATTTAGGAAGTGCAAAGGCTGTTGCTTCCACACCCTGTCTGCAGTGCTCTCAGAATGTCAGAAGTGGAGCAGCGTGTATCCAGAGTTTTCCAGCCATCCACATATGCACTTAGATGCTGCTGACTTGTCTCTCATCTTCTCCCTCCATATTCCTGCCAAGTGGAAATGCCTTGCAGTTGTCTCATCCACGGATCAGTCCATGCTGCAGGTTTCCAGCACAAAGCGATCTGTGACAGGCTGTGCAGTGCGATCACTGCAGGCAGCCTGACTTCACATTAAATGTAATTCTTTCCATAATTCTTGTTGCTTATTAACGCGTTGGAGGCCTGATCCTGATTCCTTTGAAGGCGATGACACAGCTCCCACTGAACATAGTGGGAGGTGAAGGGCAGCCTTTGCTGCTTGACAAAAACAAAACGTTGGGGTACTAGAGTTGCTTGAGAAGCGTAAATACGGCAGTCCTTAAAAGTGACATTTTCTTCTCCCCTCTAATTTTCTCTTTTTAAAGCTATACCTCCTAATTATGGTGTGATTTAAAAAAACTGTGGAGCTATTCTCTCCTGGGCCTGCATTTTACGAGCCTGGCATGTGGCCCCCCAAGCACCCGCAGATGGGCAGGTGGCGCCTCTGTGGTCAATGGCTGTGTGTGGCGCCTGGCTGAGAACCACATCTCCTGCCTTCTCTGGGGCCACCACAAGAGAGCTGCACCGCTGCCATCACTCCTCGGCAGCCCCTTCATCCCTCAGTACCCCCAGTCCTCCCTTCCCTTCCTGGGGTTTGCTTTTTGGGCAGCCTGCCTGCCTGGCTTTGCAATCACCCCCTGCAAGCAGAACTGGGGCTGTAACCTGAGCGAGCCCAGAGCCCCGAAAGCTGCCTGCCTGCCTCGCTTGGGTTTCAGCCTGCTGCCACCTCACCTATGCAGCTAAATTTCCCATTACAACTTGAATTTAAATATTCTAATAAATTTGTTTTAGAAACTCTTACAGCTCCCTTGTGCCATTTGCAGGGAAACACTCTCTGGGTTTTTTTCTGGGAGATGGAGATTTCTTTGTGCTTGGGGTGACTGATTGAATTTTACCTGCGCTAAATTATATTTGCACATTCTAGTAATTGCAAAGGGCCACACAGAGAAACAAAGCATTGACTGCCGTTGTACTGGGATTTCCCAGATGTATAATTTCAAATTGATATGAAAAAAAACCTTGCAATGCATTAATAATAGCAGAAAATGTAACTCGGTTGGCCAAGGGTGAACAGAGGCACTTTTTTTTTCTGAGCTGCAAAACAAGCTATAGACCTCAGGTGACTAGCATTTATTGTTAGAATGGGTTTTCTATCGCATTCCTTCTGAAATACGAAATAAAGATTTATACTGAACAACTTTGTTGTATATAACAGATCTGGATCATACCTGGGAAGCAGTGAGGGTTTCTTTTTTTTTTTTTTTTGAAGTGAAAGCAAAAGGCTCTTTTCTAATTTAAAGGTTCTTTTTGGTTATTCAGTCTTCTAGTAGGTCACCTGTCCTTTTTCCACAGCTCAGTATTGTCTCGTGGTTGAAATTATGACACTGAAAAAGAAATCTTTGGCAAACAGCACTTACTTTTCAAGTCATGTTAGGGTGAACCAAGAATGAGAGGGAATGATACTCAAGAAGATACCAGTGGGATACTTACGAATTTATTAATAAAGCATGAAGATTAGCTTTTCAAAGGTGTAGGCTATTGAAAAGTGTTGGTTTTCTCAGTCTCCACAAAATCAAAGGAGGCCAAAAGCCCTGATATTTAAATAATAGTAGTAATAATAATAAAAATAAATCTAACGTGTTATAATAAAGTGTTAGACGCATACAGCTCTGCCTGGCTAACTTTAGGGTGGTCTCTCATGGGCCTGGAGCAGACATGTACGTTGAGCATAAATAATTCACGGAAATGATGCTGGGGGAAGAAGGCGCTGGCTTGGACAGAAATGGGCACAAAAACTATGAGCACACCAGTCTGAACAGGAGCCTCAGTGTCTGGCCAAGCAGCAGTGGTACTTTCTAAAGGAAGAGAGGGCACTGACAAACCTTAGCCTTGAGATACCACTGCTTTGGGGGTTGGATTTGCACCCTGGTGTGGCCAGCCTCTGTCCTCCATGGAGCACACTATGAGCAGCTGCTTAAGAAGTCCTTTATGGGCATTCCCAATGTGTATTGCCAGCCTGTATCACATCACTGCATCCCTCCCTGGAGTTTACGAAGCCAGCACTGCAGCCTGGCTGATGGGATGTTTTTCAGCACCCTGTCTGAAAGGCTGCTCTAAGGATGGGAGAAGGACCCTCTGCTTGTGGGTGTTACCACCCCTTCCCGCTGTAGATTTCCAAAGGTGGCCACTGCTGTGCCGCAGGTCTCAGGGGCTGATTGCTGCTGCTGCTGCCCTAATGCAAACCAGGACTGAGCTGGGTCTCTGTTTCTCAAGGAGGGTATGCTCTGTTTTCTTGTGCTGTGTTGTATTTTTCTAGCACAATACTACCAGAAGCAATAACAAACCTTTGTTTTCACCCCCATTTTTAATGCTGTGAGCAAATTTAACTGGAAACCACCTCCTTGTCTGTGCCTTATAAGCACTTCTGCCTTTCCACTCAAATGCTGGGAGTACACAGCTCAACTATCACTGCCTTCATGCTTTTGCAAATTTTAATGCATTATTAATAATTTTGTAACATATTTCTTCAAGCTCTTTAGCAGAAAATGTTATTTCAGTGCTGCCTCTGATAAGAGTCTTAGTCACCATGTGCACTATTTCCAAGCTACCACACAACCTGAGCTTTTAATTTGTTCCCCCTGTTCAAACACAGGAAGGACCTTCTGAGAATAATATTCCTCATTATCTGATTGCTTTTGTGAATCGTTTCCTGTGTTTCTAGGTATGCTTATCATCATATCGTAGACAGTACAAATGGGAGACCTATTAACTAATCTAGTGCATGCTCCCCCTCTTACCCTCACGATGAGACATCATTTAATTTGTGGAACATATTCCCGTCCAGATAAATCCATATTTGTGCTTGGGGGGGGGGAAAAAAAGGCAAAAACAACAATTCCAGGAAAAAATCCACAAAAAAATCCCCACCAAAAGAGATGTTCAGATAATTGCCGAAGAAAGCAATCTGTCACTTGTCTCACATCACCTCCGCCTATCCACAAATGCCTTTGCAAAAGCAGGGTCCAGAAAGGTGACCAGGGGAGGTGCTGGGTGGAGTAAGAGAGTCTGGCTCCCCCCATTGCCTTTGCTTTAGGGTGCATGACGAAAAAGACCCAATTAGCTGAAAATTGCTAGCCAGTAAATGATCTTTACTGTGGGCCCAGAAGCTGCCAGATGATGGTGTAAGGAGATGCTGAGAGGTAGTCGCAAAAGGATCTGAGAGGAAAAGGAGATTGACAATTTTTGACTGAAAATGTATTTGTTGAAAAATAGTGAGCTGACAAAACTGAAATACTTCAGAATAACATTTCAACTTCTTCAGAATGTTCTGATTTTTCATAAAAAACGTGAAATAGAAAATGCCTATATAATTTTCTGCAAGTGTTAACATTTTTTCAATTGACAAATCAATTTTTTCTCTCAATTTTATAATTGGTTCCTATTTTATTTCCACCAAAATTCTGAAGAGGTAAAAACAGAAAAAGTGTGTGGGAGGAAATGATGCTGGCACTTTTTACTCCTTTTTTTTTTTTAATACATTCTTTCTGGGGAAAAAAAAAAAGATGGGGAATATAATTATTGCCTCATGCTCTCCCCCAGGAAAAAAGAAAAGCTTTGTGCCTTTGTATTTCAAAATGTTGTGTTCAGACACTGGATAAAGATGCTCAGGCAAGACTAAAATCTTTTGTTTCTTTTTAATACCGTGTATTCATGCACATATTGGTATGTATTATATGTAATCCAATAAGTATATGCGGTCCTTCTTAATTGCAGAGACAAATTGCCTCATGAATGGTTCTTCATACCTCATCTTCTGTTGAACAGGAGTGAAGAGGATTTCATGTGCCTTTCTCAGAAAGTGAGGGGAAGGCAGAAACACCCCAGTGCCCTGGGGCTGCTTGCAGGGCACCCAGTGGGGCTGCAGGGAGAGCCCATCCCCATGAGCCTACCGTCTGGGAGTGGCCAGTCTCAGACTAGCAGAAAAGATCATTTTGTGGGGTTGGGGTGATATTTAGGCCATTCAGCCAGTTACCAGGGTGAGAGTCCATCTCTCTGTCTGTAATGTGTGTGAGCTGAGGCAGTGTCAGGAGGAGGGCAGTGGCATGGCTTGGTTGAGATGGCAGCGCTTCTGCTACACTGGTTGCTGCTGCTTGGTAAGGAAGCAGAAAAGGATTAAAAAATTAATACTGGTGAGGTCTGGCCACTCAGTACTTCACGAGAGAGGATTCCTTCTCATGCCTAATGCTGCAACATCTTCAAGTCATTAAGGGGAGAAAAAACCTGTCATTTTCGAGGTGTATTTTTCTTTCTGGAAACTTCAGAGTTCCATATTTCAGACAAACAAACCATTTTTAACAGCCTGGGGCATGCGCCTGCAGACTCTACATGGTGGCCACAGAGCCAATGAAAGGAAAGGATGCTGGGCTATCACTGTGCTTCTCCAGCTCTAAGCATTTTGTCACATCTAGTCTGCTCCAGCGTATCAGTTTTTGTAGCCAGGGGACAAAAGGAACTGTCAGTCTCAGATAACTGGCTACGCTATATCCTAAAGGGTAGTGCCCATTTCATTCTGTCTTTTCTGTAGCTCCAAAGCCCACCTGCAGACCTTTGCCTGTTCTCTGCTGACAGTGTTAGAGAAGAGTAGCCCTTGTGCTATTTCCCTTGTGGATGTGCTTCCTGCTCTTTCAGGTTCGGGCTAGAACCCATTTCCAGATGCCCCATGTCCATGCTGCCAGCCTGGTGTGGTCAGCTTGGTCACAGATTGGCCAAGGCCAGGGTTATCCCCATGGGCCTGGGGAGCTGTCAGGGCAGCAGGGAGCTGGTGGCTCTGTCAGGAGCACCCCAGGATGGGGTAGTGGGTGGCTGCCAGCCCCAGCAGTGCCACGGCATGGTGGGGACATGGGAAGCAGCTTGCTAGAAAGCAGAGGTGCGGATGGAGGCAGGTGGTGCTCAAAGGGCAGGAGGGAAATCTGTTAACCAAGAAATTGTTTGTTGTGAAATAGCATTTTTCTGTCTTGGCCTGATGCAGATGATAGATAAAATGATATTTGTAAAACGATACTCATCTCTGGTGGTGGCTTCTTCTAGGCCAGGGAAAAAAGTGGGTATTGCAAGGATAAAGGGAGGACGAGGGGGAAGGAGAAGGGAAAACAGTGCCACTGGTGAGGTTTAGCCTGCAAATCTCTGTGGCTGGCAGTGAATTCTGCAGCAACAGCTACAGTGAGAATACAGCGCACTTTTTTGTTGACTTTTCAGTTTTTTAGTTACCAGCAAGTTGGTAATGGCATTCAGAATCAGATTCTGCTTCCTTTCACACTCCAGACACTCATGTTTTGACCACAGGGCCATAAAATTATCAAAGGAAAATATTATTGGCTGTAACCACCTCAGTAATATTTTTACAACTCCTGATTGACCACAAATCTATATTTAATAAGAAAAACAAAGCAAACACACACCCCATTCACTTCAGCTGGTGCTATACATTTAACTGGGGAAACACATTCATTTTATAGGGAGGCAGGAATTGCAGGCTGTGCCTAGGAAAATATGCTTATTATACCCATGACTGGAAAAAAATATAAATTTTCCTTTTTAGGTATTTTCATAAGTTGTCTCAGGCTTTATCAGCTCACCTGGCCTCCTGATAAATTATTGCAAATATTGTACTCTACATACTCATTGTAGTGGCACGTTAGAGAGACACTTTTATGTTTTGAGTACCTTACACAACATAATTCAGAAATTAAGTCTTGACTGGTTTAGAAATCACCTCTTCAGGGATTTGCGTTCCTGAGGAAGCATAACACAGCCTGAAAGAGTCTTTCCTCTCCTCTCAGGTTTCAAGACAGGGAGGTCCTTCTTTTCATGCTTCGAGAGAGCTGTTAAGGAAAACCGAGATAGTTTTGAACGTTGAGGAAAACACTTGCAGCCACTGGGAAGATACTCTGAGGTAGAGCAGGAGCTTATGGTTTCTGTCAGGACCTTCAAAAGAAAATATATTCCCTGCAGAATTAGCCTGGGCCTGGATGCTGAACTGCACTTGGCTCCCACCCAAGCCACTACAGGCACTTGGGTTTATAGAGGCTGCAACCATGCTGGTCTCAAGGTGGCAAGAGCAAGAGTGCCCCTGGGGTATTTCACTGTGAGGTATGGTACTTCTCTGGGTCTGGGTGCAGGAAAGGTCCCTGCTGCCAGCAAGCCCACCTGATGGCATGCCTGCTATGCCTCGTCCTTGCTCCTGCCTACACAAAGCACAGTGGGGTGAGCTCCTGCCACTCCTGGCTGCATGGAAGCAGAGTGTATGGGGTGGTGTCAGAGAGGGAGGGCACTTCCACCATGGCTTGTGATCAGAGGAGGCGGGGACAGCTTTCTGCAATGAGGAGGCATGTGCTGGAGACTGCATGGAAAGGGCTGCGCTGGGCACAGCTACGGCTGTACAGCCAGCGGGTTGCCTGGCTGTGGACTGGAGTGTCTGAATCAGGATGAATGACACAAAGCATGGCGTGATTCTTGCCTGATGCAGGATGCATGAACTGGAAACTACTCTGGGGAGTGGACACTCTGGAGAAGTTATGGCAACTGTCTATGTCACGCCACGCACACAAGGGAGGCTGTGCCAGCCCAGGGCTAAGTTCATTCAGATCACTTCCATGGCTAGGAAATTTGATGTTGACAAGTTAACAGACAGCACCTTGCAATTATTTTTGCTGCCAATATACCTGAAATTATAGAAGCCATGCATAGCAGCTGGCAGGAGGTGGCAATTGGCTCCCAAGTGTCCACAACTTTCTTCTGCCCAGGCAAAAGTACATGTCCACTGGAAAGGATGCCACTCCATCATCGCACAGTGCCAGGTCAGCCACTGGATAGCAGTATGGAATCTAGTGTCTTGGACAGATGGGTGTCTCCATGGACAAGCAGGAGCCTTATTCCTAACACCTCATTTACTCATTAGCAGCTTGCCTTCCCCAGATGGATTTCAGGAATCCAAATCACCTTCCAGCACAAGAAAAGTTGCATGATAAGAAAAGCCAGCAGTGGATGCAACCTATACATCTATTTAGAAGGCAAGCAGGACTCTGGCATAGCAGATCTTGCAGAGAGGATCAGGTTTTCTCTGGGAATTGGTCTGCCAGTACCAACTTTGTTATCACAACCTCTCTTCTGTTGTTACTTGTCTGTGTCCAGGCAAGTAGTACTGATAAGGACTCCAGGTGCATTCACATCTGCAGGGCCAGAGCCCCTGGGTTGCTCTCCCTCCAACAGGGGGAGGCATCAGCAAGGTGAATGTGTGACAGTACAGCACTGGAACCAGTACAGGAGCTGATGCTGGCCTTTTCTTACACTGGCCACCCCAGACAATTGCCTTTGCTGCTGCTGGGCTCACATCCCCTGCTGCTGTTCTTCTTAAGGACACTCCATCCATTTGGTCTCCATTCGCCTGCTTCTGTCACTGTCTCCCCATGTCTTGTGCCACCTTTTCCTTCCAGTAGATGATCTGCTGGTCTGATGGGTCCCTCTGAAAGCAGGTCACTTCTGTGTCTCATGGGATGATGTTTCTGCCACAGCTTATGTGAGAGTATTTCTCTGCCGAGTCAGAAGGCCCAGCTAGAGGAGTGGAAAATCATATTGCTGTTTTCTGCCTGCATGCAGGAAAAATGAAATCTCTCTCATTTTTCATTCTGTAGCACAGCAAAGCCAAAAGTTGCTACTTTTATCTAAAGCTATGCACATAGCTGACTTTTCAGTTGGCTGGCTGCATTGCAATATTGGAGGGAAAAAGTCTTTCTTCTTGGTCTGAAGAAACTTTTTATCTTAGGCAAATAGAAAAAAACCTGAAAAATTTAATTTCTGGCCAAGTAAACATTTCATTCAACATAAAATAAACATTTTCTTCACTATAAAATGAGAATTTACAACTGTGGTGCTGTACTTGCCCACTCCTAACTAAATGCCTGCCCTTCCAACGTTGTCCTCCCTCCCCTGCCCCTAGTCCTAGCCACTCCCTCGGGTTCTCCCTGTTGGTCCCGATACCCCAACTCCGCCCATGTACCACCCCTGTGCCCTGACACCATTAGTCCATGTGCTCTCTCCGCCCCCCTCATCCCCGTATAAAATCCCAGGCTGCATGCTGTACGGCCTCTTTGCCCTTGGGACCATGTGAGTAAAATGTCCTTTGAGGTCCTCACGCAGGGAGCCTTCTCGCCTCCTTTATTGCCACAGTGTTGCGGGAGCTGAGAGCCAGCCGGAGCCATGTGGGGCCGCCCGGAATGGGCTATGGGAAGTGGGACAGCTTCTCTCCCCAAGGCAGCCCTGCTGCACTCTCCAGGAAGGTCTGCGGCTTGCCATTCCAACGGCAGAAACTACTAACCGCAACACACGTTTTCTTTTCATGAAGGAAACCAAAATTTTTATTTTTTGGATAGAGTCAAAATTTTCCAGTAAAAAATACTCCAGTATTAACTTTTATCTATGGAATATACTTCAATCCCTACTGTCTTCCGTGTTTTTGGGCCTTTGGCTTGGCAGGAGCTCAGTGAGGACTCCAACAGGACGAATGCAGCTCCCTCCTGAAGCAGGAACCAAACATGAGAAATGCACATCAACCTCCCTCCCCCCAGATATCTCATTGTGTGCCTTTGAACAATTTAACTCTGTGACTAAAATCACCTTACAAAATGTAAGGGGAGTGTATGACAGAAACAAAATTAAAGGCACATGTTTATGAACAGCTCCTGGTCCTTCCTCAGTTTATGTGCTGAAAATATTTTTGTGTTCCATTTCATGACTTGGACAGTGTTAAAAGCACTGAAGCACTTTTATTCACACATCATCAACTTGTAGGAAGAAAATAAAAAATAACAGTGCCAGCAATTTTGATACCATATATGTGACAAATACTGTGATGCAATTAAAAAAGTGCTGTAAAGTATGTCTTGCTGGACCTTGCAATTAACCACCAGCACTTCCTGTTGCTGAAAATCAGAATATCGGAATAACTGAGGCCTCTGAATGTGTCCTTTGAAGAGCAAGTGTTGTGCCCTCTGATGATAACTTTACCCTGCCCTGCATTTAAGATCATCTGCACTTAGTACCTCTTAAAATGATATTTTCATGTTTTGTCATTTCATAAAGGCCAAAGGGGCTCAGCTGCTGCAACTTTTCCTAAGGTATGTTACTGTGATATACTGTGCCATAAATGTTAAATACAAATGTGTAGGTATGTCTGCTATGAGGAAAGGCTGAGAGAGTTTGGATTGTTCAGCCGGGAGGACAGAAGACTCTGGGGAGAGTCTTTCAGTACCTAAAGGGGACCTACAGGAAAGATGCAAGGGACTTTTTTCAAAGACATGTAGTAATAGGACAAGAGGGAATGGCTTTAAGCTGGAAGAGGGCAGGTTTAGATTAGATAGTAGGAAGAAATTCTTGACTATGAGAATGGTGAAGGACAGGAACAGATTGCCCAGAGAAGTGGTGGATGCCCAATCCCTGGAAACATTCAAGGGCAGGGTGGACAGGACACTTAACAACCTGATCTAGTTGAAGATGTCCTTGCCCATAGCAGGCAATTTGGACTAGATAACCTTCCAACCCAAGGTCGCTTCCAACACAAAGCATTCTCTGATTCTATTTGAATACAAAGGTCTTCTACATGGTGAGAGCCACAAATGATCTTATAGTTAAGTCTGATTTTCCACTGGAATCTTGTGTCTCTTCTTTAGCTGCATGTGTAGCCCTCCAAGAGATTTCCCTTGTCCCAGCTTTCTGGGGACCAACCCACACAGTGGGCTCAGGACACACCTGTTGTACACGGACACGGGCTGCGGTGCCCCCATGCCCAGCTCCCTTTGACACCGCCTGCACTGCATCTCTGTGAGATCAATAAAATGGAAATGTCATCTCTTCATCACCATGAAGGTGAGGTCGGTATTAAGTTTCAGCAGTCGATGTTTGCAGCGACAGAAATTGATACACATTCCTTGTGTTATTGCAAGGCTTGAAGCTGTTTGCAGCTGTGTCTTTATCAGAAATTCTTGCCTCTCTCCCTCTGTCAAAGGCTTCTAAATTACTTTATATTTGTAGCTTTTGAGCAGCTGGATCTCTCTGCTCATATCCTTTAATTTGTTGAAATGCAGCAACAGCATTGTGGCCCAGATAGCATGCTTGAAAAATTGTTTTACTTATGAAGGTGTAGCCTAATATGACCAGTTCTGAAAGTAAGTGAGACTTGACTGACCAGAAAGCAAGGTAAGGGCAGCTTCATCTCTCTCCCTAAATCTTCATCCTACTATGCAACCCTGTTCCTCTCTGCACAAACTCCCACATGTCTACCTGAAAAGCATTAGTCACCAGTATGGGGACAGCAGTAGCACCAGGAGCCTCAGGTGCTCAGTTCATCAGCTCAAGCAGCTATGAGGGGAAGAAAGTCCTTGTCAGTAGCTTGTTCACAAACCACTAGCTGAAACAGATTCACACAAATCTTTTGTCAAACAAGTTGGAATAACAAATGCACTTATAAAAAAAGCAAAGAATTCATTAACGGAAAAAGAGGCTAAATTAGCTGAATAAATAATTCACCACAAATTCCTCAATTCTGTTTCACACCAAACATTTACATTAAACTTCTAATTCTTCACCATGCTGGAGGATTAAAGTCAATTGAAATCCGTGTCTATTAATGAAAGTAATAGTCCAACCCTTATCACTGCGGGAAGACTTGCAACTAGGTCTTATACAATTATGGTTTTTCACAATCCATACCCCAGTTCAGGAGACTACTTCAGCACATGCTTCAGTGAAGAGCACATTTACCTATTTTATCTCTTCTGATGTCTCTATGAGGAATTGTAGCCTGTTGCTCAGGTAAATATGCTTAATAAAGGAGTTAACTTGTGTTTCAGGATAAATAGAAATACCACAAAATGTTAAAAGAGTTTTTGCAGTCACAGAACCCTCACAAACTGAGGGCACAGGACCACTTTGTCAGGGTCTGAAGTAGCAAAATATTAAAGTCCTCGGTATCTGAGGACACCATGAATAGCCAGCAGCCTCCTTAACTGTTGCCTCAAAAAGAGATGGATTTAGAATCCTCTAAATGGGTGGAAAGCACAGGTTAACAAAATGCTGTTGCGGTGGTGCTGGCCAGTGGGGCTCCTCAGCAGGTGCTCAAAAGTTAGAAAATCTGGATGAGTTCTCACGCCCTGCCGCTGTTTGCTCTCTGTGGCCTCCGTCTTTCATGAGGAGCAGTGCACTGACTGAGCAGTGGCATTTCTGATCGCTGGGGTCAGTTCTGCTGTATTGCCATCACAGCATTGATTAGGCAGTTACAATACAGCACCACAAAACCAATGAGAACGCCGTACTTCCAAGTAACAGCTCACTACTGCTTCCAGTCACCTCCACAGATAGCAGTAAAAAGTGCAATCAATGAATTGGGATTTCATCAGCAAGATTTAACCTCAGTCATCGTCTTCAGTAGCCCTGAGGTTTTAAACACCACACCGTGACCCCTTATTATATCTTGGATACAGAGGCCTTGGCTGAACCAGACATCTCTGGTCAGGAATTTGTTTATCATCAGAGATGAGCTTGTTTTTGCTATTACAGAATTCCCAGTGTGTATGTATCTTCTCTTTGTCTCTGCCATTCAGAACAGTCTCCATTTCTTGTTAATTTATAAACAGTGCAATGAAATCAAATGAGACTCCCGTAGGGCTTTCTTTTTATTGTAAACATGGTAATGTTCAGTGAAAATACTGAGGTATTTCAGCTAGTAAACCCAGCAGGAAAAATAATAGTTTTGGGGAGGTGGTGGCAAGTCAAATGCCACATTTTTTTGAAGTAGCATCTAAAATACTTAGTTATTTTTTAAGCATCCGACAGGCTTCTTTTCCCCCCAGAAGGATTTTCTGGCCATATCAAGAGGGAAATCTCAGGTAAGCTTCTCTGTGCACAATATATGCTAAATGTAATTCTTCCCTATTTTGTGGGAAAAAGAAAAAAAAATCAAAAAGATAGTATTTGAGACCTTGTTTCATCTTTTGGACATGTGAAATATTATGCCAGGTTTCTCTTTTGGGCAGTCCAGATAAAATGATGGGATTAAAATGTGCTTAAGCACTCTGCAAAGTTCTGCTCCGTCCCATCAACAGACAGAACAGCAAATTCAAAGCTTTTAAAATATCTTCTCCTGCTGAAACTGAGTGACTGTTTCCTAGTTAAAAAAGGCTAAAAAATGGGAATTAATTACACTGAATGCATAAATTCCGATAGAAATAATTTCTGTTTCTAGACATGGGACATTGCTCTTTATTATTTTTATGATGTTGCAGAACTACTGAGGTTATAACATACATTAAAAGTAGGCGCCAAGCTTTCTTAAATTAAAGGGTTGGCTGTGCCCATGTCTGCGATGAGTCAGTATCAGTTGCTGCGTGTACCTGGTACCTGTGCACCTGAGAGGGTACAGTGGATCTCTCCTCACTCCATGAAGCAGAAGCATATTTTTTGTAAAGCAGAGCAATGTGGCAGCAACACAATTGTTCTGCTGGGTGAATCTTTAAACAAAGTGAGATAGAGAGAACTGATAGACTATATTTAAAGTCTATAAAAAGTTAACAGCCTCTTCTCAATAATTATGTATCTATAAAAAATAAAGATGATACAGGGCCAAAACTTAATGGCATTTATGTTAATGTGATACTGAGCACTCAGAGGCAGTAGATATCTGCAAAAGTGGGTCACATATAGCTTAGAAGCTTTATGTTGTATATTCTATTCAGCATGTGTCTGTTCAAATAAGTTTTTTGTGTGTAAAGTGAGCAAGTCACCTCTAGTATTGCACTGCTTCTGTGCATGCTGCCTGTGTTTCTCTGAAATCAAGGAGGACTGAACATCCCCCATTTGTTGCTGGCTGATATTCATTTGTTTAATATTCGAGTGAGGACACATCTCTCGGTTCCATGTCCTTTTATTTGCCTTTGTTCACATAAAGCCCCATTGCCTACCCAGGATGGGAGCAAATGAGAGTGAGGACAAAATTCCAGATGATACCAGTTCATTGTCGCTTTATACTGGTTTTACTGGTTTCACTGTGTTGCCCAGCCTTCCTGTTACTGTGGGTGAGAACCTCCATGTCTGTGTGATTGAAGGAGTAAAAAGTAATCCCTGCAGAGACCGGAGTGAAGAAGTATTGTGGGATGAGGGAAAAATACAAAGACCTCTGGGAATCCAGAGAAATATGTTCCCCTGTATTTTTTTAACTGTAAACTCTGGTCCTCATTTCCTTGCCTCTTTTATGGAAAATTCAAAGTTATATCAGGCATTAAAATGACAAATTGGCTGATTTTGTCTGTTGTTATAAATATGGAGCACTATTTGCTTGTCAGGCAGCTTGATAATTAGCAGCGGTCTATGTGGTATCAAGGCAAGAGATCATCAGATCAAGTTTCATGTTTATTCCACAGCCAGCATCTTCCCTATTGCTAATGAAAGTGTCTCCCAGGGACTGGCATATCTGAGCCTGGCAGCTATGTAACATCACTCTTTGAGCTTCACTTCCACCCCAACCCTCATTCTTTTTGGTTTTTGATCGTATCCTGTACTTATAAATATATCCTTTTATGAAATATGTTTTCAGTAGTCATTTTTAAGGCAATGCAAAACAATATGTTTTCTAGTAATTTTTGTTCCTGGTAAGTGTAAGTGTTTTCGTGGGGTGTGTGTTTACACTGTCCTGGAGCGTGGTCAGGTTTGTTCTTTTGTATGGAAGGGCATGTATGTTCATGAAGACGGGAAAAGCCATCAGGTTCCTTGTAGTTCACAGTTTGCCTTCTGCTCCTTGCCAAAGCTGGAAGATTTTAGATGGGGAAAGTAAAATGTCTCTGAAAAGACATGATTTAATGAGGAAAAGAATTGCAAATAACGCAAAGATGGAAATGGTATTCTGTAAGAGACTCCGTGCTTTCATTCACTAAAATTTTCCCAGCAGAAAATCTCCTCTTCTTACCTTTTCCCAGTCCAGCCTTCATATTGTTGTTGTGACTGTTTCTGTATGATGTGAAGAAGCTGATGGTTCAGTATAAGTAATAAGATCACAGGACTTTTGATACTGGAGCGCTGGATCAGTTGTCATGTCATGACATACATATTCATAACCTAGCAGGCCTTGTAGTCGATTTATGCATAAGGGACTGATAAGAAAAAAATTGATTTATGATGATCTCAAAAACATGGTCTCCCAAGATGTATTCTGCAGCTTTGAGACCTACAGTTTAGGCTCTATTAATTTTACAGTGCTGTCTGGAATTATCCATCTGTTTAAAGGTTAACTGTCTTTACACTTTTGAAATGGGTAGTTCTGTTTTGGTTCTTGCTTTGTTCATGCCACTGATTTATAAATTTTTAAATCTATCACTGCACAAAAAGACTGAAATTGATTGCCAGATTACAATGTCTACTTATTTCAAACTTTCTTTGGCAACTTTCTGATATCATCTTAAATACTCCCTGTTAAGTGCTGGGAGGAGGGGAAATGTTGAACCCAATGGCATGTGTTGCACAAGGAACTTCCTGCAAGAAAACACCATTACTATTATTATTATTATTACACAAATATTGCCCACAGGAGCACAAAGCCTTCAACATAGCACCGTACCAGAAAAACCCCAGCATGTGGTCACAGTGAGAGAGGTGGTGGAGTCACTTGGTTGAGAAAGAGCTGCAGATGAGACCCATAGAGTTTGATCTTTTATTTTTGGAGTGAAGCAGTCAGGTTATAATGTTTGGGCTTTTTTTTTCCTTTTAGTAATATGGTTCTTCTGTTAGGGTGACTGAGTTGGTTCTCTTTTGGAAAGTTGTTGTTGGAGAGAAATTGGGAAGAAGTGGGGATGGTGATGTGCTTGGGGGGTTTTTAAGTCTATGTGCCTCCCAGCAGGCACTCACCATTCCTTGCTGGAGACTCTGACTGTTGTCTGGAGTGAACAGCAGTGTGGCAAATGACAGTGAGGTCCATGGTTCCTCTTACACAGCCTATTGCTGCGTGAATACAGGTTGACATTATGATACTTGTTGACAGTAATAAATCCATAGGTGACAATCACAAAGTCCTCATCTCTTCTATAGAGCACCCTTCTGCCAACGCTCTTCAGCAGCTGGGCAGTTGTTCTCATTTTTGGCATGTGAGCATTTGAAAAGACAATCTAAGAATGTACAGCTAGCAGAGAAAAGTGTCTGAATTTCCACAGAATTTTCTTTTGTGTTGCATTTGCATGCACATTTATGGGTTTCTGTGCTGCAGCTCCTTGTTTTCTGTGCTATCTGAGCATGTTGATCCATTGTGAAAGGCACCTAACACGATCTTGGTAACTGCTGGGCAGTGACAGTTTTAATGAAGTTATAATGTCTTGTCTTGTGTTTGTGTATATTTGTTTGTACAAAATCTTGCAGATATATCAGAGATGTTTTCTGCAGAGCTAAGCTTTAAAAAAAACATGCTATTAATTTTCTAAGTTGATTTTGGACTCTTAATTAACTTTGGCTGCAGCGTACAAGCTCCGGCAGAAACTTCCTTTCTCAAAGCACAGGAGACCTATCCTTACATCCCCTGCTGCTTTTGGACAGATTCTAACCCAGGAGAGCCATTTTGCTTGTCTTTCTTGCTGGATCAGCAAAAGCAGAAATATTGCCTGTGCTGTTCTCTTGTATATAGAATGAGTAGCTCAGCTTTAGCATAGTTCTGTGAGAAGACTATTTCACAGAAAAAAAAATGTGCCTTGCAGTATTATTGCATCCCACAGCTTGAGAAAAACTGCATAAGCATTCATCATCTGGTGATAGTCAGCCATGGGTGAAGAAGTTTGTTACACAGACTGATAAATGCTGAGCAACTACTGTTTCCAGAAAGTAATGTTCAGAGGTTCATACACTTAATATTCAGATATTTGGCATTTGCATGTGTAGAACTGGAGAAATTCCCAAGAGAATACTGAATAAATACCTTATGATCTGGTCCATTAACTTCAGTGGAGAGGTCAGCTCTAGAACTATTAGAAAATAGCATTTTGCCCATATACAATTTGTTTTTCTTTCATTTAAAACTGAAAATGGACAGGCTTCTTTCAAAGATGTTCTATTGTTAAACTAAATTATTTTAGTTTGTGTTGGAAATTGAAGTTCTTGGGTTTGAAGTTCTTGCCTTTACAATGTAAAGTTGAAAATTTCTACATAAAAAGACACTTTATGTGAAATAAATTATTTAAATGAACTCCTAATTTTCCAGTGAAAGCCCAATTATGTTGGAAAATTTTTAACCATTTTCTCAAGAGTAGAATCCTCAAGAGAAATGAAAAATAGCTGGTATATTCTCACAGAATCATAAAACCTATCCAAAGTTAGAGGATGCCTCAAGAGTTCACTTAATTTACTTCTCATAGTATACAATGTTAGAGGCAGAAAAAAGATAATGGTTCAAATGATAGTAATGAAGAGTTTAAATTATTGCTATCAATATATTTTAAACAAGCACTGATTTCCAAAACACTGGAAAATAACTGTTTCAGTGTAACTCTTAATGTGTGACTTCTGCCCGAATCAGCTGTGTGATTTTTTTTCCCCTGGTTAATTTTTCTTTTATCTTGTGGTCACAGATTCCACTTAGGAGCGAGGTCCTGTTGTGCTGAAGCGTGTAGGGATACAGGACTTAGCAAGAAGCTCCACAGTGAAGGGCATGTCATCCCATCTCAAAAGTCTCCTAGAGATCACACTTGTTCACAGAAGATTTCCAATGCACACTTAAATATGTTTTTGTCAGTATACCATATGTTCTTTTTGAAGGAGAGGAACATTGCTAATTTCAGTTTTACCAAAGATTGCACACCACGGGTTAAGCTTGCCAGTGTGTAACATCCATGAATGTAAAACGTCAGTCTACAAATTACCAATCTCTTCCTGAAGTGCTATGGTCTGTGAGCAGACAGGGTTTTGCTTTTTAAGCAAGAGGCAAGTAAGTGAGACTCTGTTGTAGCAGATAATTGCTAAAACCAAACCTCGTGGCTGTGATTGCAGGAGCTGTTGTGATAAATACAGGTAAAAATTGCAAGTCTGAAAATAAAAATGCATTTATTCAACAGCTTTCCGTGGCCATGATGTAATTGAAAAGGATGCTGAGATCTCATTACTACTGAAAAGGTCTCCTCACTATGTGGAAATGTGGACATAAAACAATAGAGGAGAGCTGAACTTTGCAAACATTGACCTGCTTCCTTTGACTCTTGATTAGTTGGGGATGAGGAAGATCTGCACACCCATCTGCAATCTCTTGTAAATATTGACTTTTAGGGAGCAATGCCATCCTGCCAGCCCACACTGGTGGCTTCCTTTGTTCCTGCCAGATTGTGGCACTACAGATAATGGCTACCCCGCATGTGAAAAGTTTCATCATTCATTTAAGGAGCTTCAGATACCTTAGGCACAGCTCATTTGCTCAAACCAAGGTATCTAGGGCCATCTAAGACACCCTGGACATCCTTGTGGTCCCTCAGCTTTCAGGTTTGCTGTTGGCTGGGTGTGCCACGGATCCCTTGTCATATGTCCCAGTTACCATGTGGATACTTAGGAAATCTCTAACTGCAGGTGCTACTTTTGTCCAGGCACCTAAATGATGCCCTTTGTGTGTCTGTGTCTGAGAGCACAGCTACCATGCAATGGTAGAGCCATGGGCAGTCAGACACTTGCCCGACGAGCACTCCAAGAAACTTAGAAGCATTGTGCAAAAGCTTATTGCAGTATCATCTTGGTGAAAGCACCCCAAAAACTAAGGGAATTCAGGACAAGTAGTGCTGAACCTCATGCCAGTGGTAAATACCTGAGGCACTCCTTTAACGATTTTGGAATCTGCAGTGTTTTGCAGAATGAGATTTGACCCTTCAGAGATGAGCTTGCTCTTGACAGGTCCCGCTAAGAGAGCAGAAAGCTGAAAACAAAAGCTAAAGGAAAAATTACCAGCTTTCCTAGCAGGGAAAGCAGTGCCATGAGCACAGCTAGAAGATTGCAGGAGGGAGACTGGGATGAAGCGGTATGTGCACATTCAGTAAAGTGCAAGGCCTTGCCTGACATTCCCATGCTCCTTCCAAAGGTCTATCGAGCTCTCCGACCAACACCCTACTGTGAAAAGTGTAGAGTTAAAGCTTTTGAAGTTTGTAAGTGAGAGGTGGGATTAGAAGCCAATAACCAGTCTCAGCCCAGACCTGCTGCTTGTGTGGAAGGGTGGGTACAGAGAGAGGGACACTTTTGGCTCTAATGTCAGAAACATGCCAAAGTTATTTCTCCTGTGTCTGGACTCCAGAAGGTGCTTATAAAGGAGCAAGGAGGACAGACAGACTGTTCTTGTGGTGTGGTTCTCCCTGGCCTGCCATTGAACTGCCCCTGGGGATGGATGGCTGGAAAAGAAATCATGACTGAGCGAGTGGCATTAGCCTTGAAATAATTCCTTATGACTTGTATCCTTTCCCGCTTTCAGATAATGCCTGTGAAGCATGCACACCAATAACAATTTCATTTGTCTGGGAAGTACTTGGAATTACAGCTGCAAGCATCAGCAAACAGTGCTGGTGACCGTGAGCCATTTCCCTTCTGCCTCAGATGCCTGGCTGAAGTCTTGCTGTTCCTTCATTTGCCTGCCCATGGAGGGACCTGGGGAATGGCAGGTCACCTCAAGTGCTTGCTGCTGCCCTGAATTTGGGCACAGCAGCTGTGATGGCACCAGTTACCCACCATCAGTGGGCAGCCCGAGCATGGCCCCCAGCACTCGTGACACAAGCCAGCCTGCTGCTCCTGTTACCTCTACTCCTAGATTGCTTGCACAACATCTTGAGTCCAGATACATGTAGGCAGCACTTTGGTAAGAGCTGGGAATAAACAGGCATGGGCTCAGCTGAAGTCTTATTCTATCACTCTTTCAGTTGCTTTACACAAATTAGGAGAAAACAGAAAATATGGAATTTCCCCTCTGAAGCAGCTGACAGTCAACTCATTATGATACCAATTACTAACAATAGTGCTAGGGGTAGTGACCTATGTGAGGATATTTTTCCAATCCTTCCACCTTCCCCCTGCTCCTACGGCCTCTTTATGTTCAAAAAGATGTTTTCTTGTTGGATGCTGGTTCAAAACCTCTCAGAACTTGCTGGGCATGTTTTTTTGTTAAGTGCCAGGTGGTGAAATAAAAAAAGACAAGCGCACAGAGACTTTTTGTTACTGTGATTAATTTTCACATTCTTACAACTCCTGATCCCGGCTGCATCCTGATGTGGAAGATTCAGCATTTAAATAGCATTCATGGGTTACTATTGATCAGGGGGCTGAGGGGGGAGTGCATTTATTCCTCCTGGATTACTCCTCCTCCTGCTATGTAATTATTTGTTTCCACTTGTACTGGTTTTTGTTATTTAGTGTTTAAAAGTAGTTTAATTAATCTCTTCTGTTGTTGTTGTTTTGAAAATGTGACAGACACTCATGAGATAGATAATGGATTGATAAGGAACACTTGAGGGGACCCTGGAGTGCTCATCATTTGCTAGGTAGGGTATGTTAAACATAATACTGGTAAGATCAAGCCCTCCAGGACAAAAAATGAAAGAGGCATTTAATTGGAACACTTAGCAATCACAAAACCAAGACAGAGGTTAAATTGTTTTGAGCAAGAGAAATTAATACATTAAAGGTTACATTTCCAACTGTGAGGCTGCAGAGCCAGGCTCTTATGCAGTGTCAGAATTACATAAGGCAGAAGAAATGGCTCTGAAATGATTGTGGAATCATTAACAAAAGCCAAGGCAGAGTAAGACATTTCCCAGCAGGAGGGTGTGAAGAAGAATAAAGACATGGAGAGAGCTCATTAAGAATGAATTGCAGACCATAAACATTTGAAACCACTAAGTGTGGAGTTCTATCTGTTATCTAATGACTCAGAAATTATAAAACTAGCAATGACTTTCAGAAAAGGAGTTGACTTTGCAGGAGGTTGTTTGCCATTATGAAAAAAAAGGTAATTTTTTTTTCTAGTTGGGGGAAAAAAATAAAAATCCTTCATCTTTGTAAATCAGCACAATTTAAGCAACTTCAGCTATACCCCAGAGAGATTTCCTTCTGTATAATTACACATTGTCTCAGATTTAGTAACAAGGATGTTGAAATGGAGGAACTGCATAGAGGATGAAGGAAGAGACAAGAGGTTCATTTCTTACTGTCTGACTGCAAATGATTAACCTCTTCATCTTTGAAAAGATCTAGCAAGTGCTGAGATCTCCCTAATTAGTAGGAATTTCATTTTCCTCATTTTGATTAAGGTCTAGACCAGTCTTCTCCTGATAAACAAATGATAGTCAAAGAAACAAGGGTGAATTAAATATGCTGACCAAACTCTGCTTGGTTTATATGATGCAGTCTCAGCAGATCTACACAGAGCACAGAAGGTGGCGGATTATCTGGCAAAAGAAGCTAATTTTTTAATAAAAAAACGTATGACCCAACCATTGCACCAAGCTACCAGGGCATTCCTCCAGTCTTCCAAAATGGGAGTTTTTTCTGTGGATTTGATTTACACTGAAGAGGTTTCCAAACTAAGCATCCTATGGGAAGAGTTGAGGGACGAACAGGACAAGGAGCAAACAGGCAGGTTTAAAGAGTTGTATGAAAGAAATCCCTGGGGGAAAAAGAAGTTAGAGGTGTGGGGAGAAGAACTGTGAGGAAAATGACCACTACAGATTGCTAACAGGTTATGGAAAAGTTACAAAAGCAGGTCACCTTGGTCTACCCTAAATTCTTTTGGTTTTTAGTTCTCTGCTGATTTGAAAATCTTGCACTGTCCAAAACAAAATATTTCACTATCTTTAATCATTCTCTGTTTAAGACTTGCTCTACTCTGAAATAAAAGGTACCTTCAAGGAAAATTTATCATTCCTTAGCTGTTAAGATTCAAGAATACCAAGGTAAAAATTTTAACAAATTGCCCCTTTATTTAAAAAAAAGCAAAATTGCTGAGGAACACACAGTCATCTAGAAATTCATCATAAATTCATGAGTGTCATGGTTTACCTATATTTGCATTTTCAGGCAAATAAAACTGGCAAGACAAAGTTCTCTCCCATCCTGGTGTGGCAATGGAGAATGACAGGCTCTGGGAGAAGGCAAGCAGCAAGGTGGGATGACTGTAGAAAGGTCAATGGCAGAATTAGCTTTCATATTGTGGGCACAAAACCTTCTCATTTGAGGTGGGTGCTGAGATTGTTAAATGCATGCGAGGTCCATTTAATGGATCCAGCTTATAAAATTGGCTGCTACTTTCTGACCCGCATTTATTTTGAGGGTTGAATGCCTTACGGTTCCAATTAAATGCAGTTAGCTGTCTAAGTTGGAGACTATGGCTATACAAAATGTCTCTCCTTTGTTGGCTTTCATTTGCACTTGTGTTTAAAAAGTACATGTATAAACAGGAATAGGAGCTAGGAATGATTTAGATAAGGTGAATTTATCTAAATTTGCTGGTTGGACAAGCTGGGCTTTGCTCTCTCCTCCGAGAGGGAAGCTGACCCAACATTGCTGGCACCTTCAACTGCGAATGGGCTCAAAGCTGGAGGTGACATTGAGGTGTCAGTCACAGCCCTGCTGTGTACTGGCCCGAAGAGAAAATACCCTGTCTACGGCAAGGACCTGGCCTGGGGATTTTGCTGCCAGAGAGAGTGTTCCCTGTGCCATCCCAAAGCCACTCACGTGGTGAAATGTCAGTAGATATTTTTCTGCTCCTAATACTTTGCTCCCCTTGGCAAGTACCACATCCACCTGTGTCATTAGAGAGACAGACCCTCTTGCAGTGACAGGGAAAAAGAAAAAAAAAAACGCGGGGAGGAATTTTATTAGCATAAAATAGAGGCAAATGTTATGGGACAAATTTGGTCCCTTTTGAAAGGAATGCTCTCCTGTTGTTTCCAGGAGACATGGCAAATTAAAATCAACAGTCCTGGACGTGACTGGGACATACTGAGGGAAGGTGCGCAAGTAAAATAGCAACAAAAGCATATGTCCTTTCTGGCATTGTCCGTCAGCGTGAAATATTCCTGTGGAAGTATTCAAAAAGCTGTGTGTTGTAAGGATCTATGTTAAGATCACGAAGTTCAGCTTGTCATTCAGACTTCGGAGGGGAGCTCATTTGTGAACGGAGAAGGAAAAGGTCTGGAATTCATAAGAATGGGAGGGAGAAAAAAAACCAAACGACCCTGAAATTTCTTTAATAAATAACCTGGATGGAACAGCTCCAGCAGGCAGACCAGAAGTGACAGTCAAATGTAACGTATCACTCAGGACACCATCAGGCATTTCCCTCCTGCTGCTATTTGAGGATCTCTGGATGCTGCAGGAAGAGCTTTATTGTGGTGCAGATTTGCTGCAGAGTGTGCAGCATGCTGCAATAACAGAGATATTTCCAATGGTCTTTGCTGCAATACCATGTACTGTATGTACTTAGCTGAAATCAATGGGACATGTAAATGAGAATAGGCAGAATCCCTTCTACAGCAAGGAACAAAGCATCTGTGCTATCCTAAGCAAATAAAAGGATCAGCTCGTGCAGGATACACAAAGAGCTGTGACCGCACTGTACCATGAGGGGTCTGTTGTGAAGTTGAATATGTGTAATTTCCTAGTGGTTTGGGCAGGGCAAGGGGAACTTAATACAAAGCAAGCAAGATCTTTGCATGCTTCCAGCAGTGAATATTAGGTAAAGGCATAAAACAGAGGTTTGATAAAAATGTCTGTGATAGGAAAGCAAAATCTTTAATGGGAGGGAAGAAAAGTTGCATATATATAACTACTGAATAAACAAATTATATGTCGAGTCTAAATGATTAATTGCACTGAAGAAATATATGGAACAGGCCAAACTGGAAAGAAAAGAAGGAGCATATTTCAAGGACAAGACAAAACCAGACCCTAAAAGAACCGTGGTTTTCAGAAATCTCCCCCTAGAAATGTCCTTCTAAAAATCCACATGCCCCTGACTAAAGAAAAATTCAAATAATAAAATAAAACAAAGCCCAGTTACTTAAGAGAGAGATGAGGATACGGGAGAGGGAGGGAGGGAAGAAATACACCAGATAAAGAGGAAATATACAGTGTAATATTTCATCTGCTGATATACCACAGTGAAACATAAACTAATCCTCATTCATATGGGAATATTCACTCAGAATTTACTTGTGGCTTTGGTACTTTTTCTTGACTGGTTACGTTCCAGGTCTTCTGGAAGACCTGGAAAATTTGAAAACACAAATGTAGATAAGAATTAAGTGTATCAATTCACTGTTGAGTTGCTAGTTCCTCCCTCTCCCATAAAAAACCCCCACACCTTGCACATTGCATACCTTTGTGCCTGTATGTAATAAAATAAATATGTTTAATGTAGTGTTACAGCTAGGGGTCATATGGATATACTTATATACATTCACACACAATACCCGTCACTCAGTTAAGTACAAGGGGAAAAAAAAAAGATTTTCTTTTGAAGACCAAAAGTCAGACCCAAGGTAACAAAAGTAAAGCGTAATTTACCCTGTAGTTAAAAACCAAAGGAGTCTTTTTACTAGGGGGCTGCTGGTTCTATTCATGCCATTCCAGAAGAATATAAAAGAGACGCTTTGGGATTTTGAAGTAAAAATTCACAACAGTATGTCTTTACTTTTTTTTTTCCCTTCAACCAAGACATCTTTTGCCGGAGTCCTTTATCTAGAGCTTTGTATACATATTTTTAATCCTATACAAAAATGATAGGATGTCAAGAAGGATCTATAATAACACCATTTTTTTTATTTCACTTCAAAGACTTGGCAATTTCTGATCCATGTGACATTCACACTCCTTCAGGGTCAAACAACATCTTGCAGCCTTCATAAAATGATTAAATATTTTAAACAGCTCCTGCTTATACCTCCATCGCCCCTCGAGACTGATACTGTTATCGTTTTTGTCAAAGCCAGTTTCCATCCGCATTTGTCATTCCTGCTTGCATTTATGAGTTATCAATCGCCACGTCAAAATGCAAAATAACTGATGTTCTCTGGGCGGGATTGGATGGTCTATCTGGGGCTTTTAATCAATGCTGATTTTTATTTTCCATACCCATACATAAATCTTTACCATTCTGGGCCACATATAATGCGTTTGTACAAAACGCAGTGACAGAAGCAGTAGTTATATTATCAAACATTATACCTCGGGGCTAACTGAGTATCAAGGGCTTTCAAAAGGGAACATTGGGAATTACTGTGCAGGAGAGATGGCTGCAGGAGAGAATATAAGGGATTGGTTGTTGCCATTTATAAATCAACATCATGCAAGCTAATCCTTCTCACTTAAATGCAGCCCAAATACTTTTCCTGATACTCTGAAACTCAGCCCTATCTATTTTTTTTAAAGCTTGCATAATGCACACGAACAATAGTTATATGCATTTTCTTATTTCTTGAACTTTTCCCTAGGGATGTATATAGAAACTATGCTGCCGTGTTGTTTTTTCTCCCCAAGGCCTACAAGCCAGTAAATATCCTCTTTTTAATCATACCTGAATTACTAGAGCTCTCTCCGCCCCTACTTTTTTTGTCTGAGACACTATAATAAAAGGGAATGTGTTTCATTCATTAAAAAGGGTATCTGCCTCGTTTATTCAATGAAGATTGCAGTCAGCTATAGGAATGGCTCATCACCCATTCAAAGCAGGTTCCAAGGGCCAGGGCAGGCAGAGTTTGGAGTCAGGACTGCAGAGGAGCCGAGTTCTGGGCTCCCTGGGAAAACCAGGCACCGCTATAAGAGAGCAAAAGTGAGGGGAAATATTCTGTCTCCTTTGTAGGGACATCTGTGTGTGCTGCATGGTGCAGGTCCTTGCCAACTGGAATTCCTTTCTAGCTAGAAAGTTGTCCGTATTGCTAATGGCAATAATATTTTACCAGTGTTGAACTAAACTGTTTGGGGCTCCCCTGAGTGAGACTCCCTTTCAAGCTCAAGGGTGGAAAGTTGCAGGGTATAATTGTGCCTACAAAGTTCTTCCTTCCTGCTTTCATTGCTGGTAAGGCTGAACTGAAACCTTGATAACATCTGCGAGATAAGGGGCTGTAAGTGGTGAGCAGCTTCTTTTCGTCTTCCTTTGTAACTAAGATTTCTGCCATGGGACCAAAACCTTTTTATCAAGTTTTCAGCAAAACATTTTTCTGAATAATCCACTTCCATTATACGGTTTTCCCTATTGTGTACATAGCCTTAAAGAAAACATGTTTATAAGCCTTTTTTACTGCACTGCTAAAGGACATTCACTCTGGGTATCTCCTGCAGGAAGGTTACCAAAAATTCATTCCATTACAGACTAATACGTTTTATTCTTCATTAACTAGGACAAACAGGAGAGTCTTTGAATTGCAGCCCTACTATCTCAGGGGTCACCTTACTTTATGTTTGTGGCAAACTACAGTGTTTGCACTATGGCAAAGTAACCTTGATCATACATTCCTGCTCTGTGTCAGGGTCAAAGTGGCAAATATAATGCAAAAATTAGGTTAAGAGGACTAGAAGAAAGGTCTCCGACAGCCCTTTGGGAGCCCAGCATTACCAACCACCAATTTCTAATGTCTATTTCACCAATTTCCAATGTCTATTTTCCAGGAAAAAACCATAGAGAGTACTGTACCATTCTGAAGCATAAGAGGCACCAAAGTTTATTCTTTTAGTTTTTCTGAACATCTATGCCAAACCCATGAAGTATCCAGCTGCAAAGTGTTCCAATTGCCCTCGCGCTGCTCTTCAGGTATGGGTGAAATATTATTGCCCTTATCCCCCGAGCTGCCTTCAGCGTAGATGCAAACTCACTTCTCGACCTCCTGATGCTGGAGTTGGAATACCCTAGGTTGGATGAGGAGAGCATTCCCATCAGCTCTGGGAGTCACATTGGAAATGCTGAACTGAAAAGGTAACAGCAACCAAAAACCTTGTACCTGCAAATGGGTCTGTAGCCACAAACATCTCTCTGAGGGTTTGGAGAGAAGAAAGCTAAAATGAAGACTAAAACAGAGTTTGAAGACTAATAGTTTATATAGCTATGTGTTGTACAATAATTAATTACACATGGTGTTTTAATTAAGAGAGGAGATGTTATCTTTTCTATAAGCTTCAAGAGGAATCCTTACTGGTACCATCCTTCAGTCTTAATGAATCAAACTCCCTCTGATAATGATGCAACAGCATTCACTACCTCAGTCAAGTTTTAGACCCTCATACAGCAAAGTACTAGAATGTTGGTCTACCTGCCTTGAAGGATGAACAAATAGCCCTCCTACAGCACCAATGCATTTTTGCCTCATACCAGTCAGTTTGAAGCTGACTTCAGACATGAGAGTGCTCTTATTGGTGTAATTGAAGGGAGTTTTGGTCAATACATGTTTTTCCAAAGCAGGATCCAAAGACCTGCACCCTTGATGACAGTGTGGAAAGGCTTGTGTAAAACTGAAATGAGGTCCAGTGTGGAAGAAGAAGCCTTGTTGATCTGGTGATGTGCATAGGACAAGAGTTATAACAGCCTCTTATCTTCATATCTGCTCTATAGGGAAGGTTCAGATTAGATATCAGAAAAAAAAATTCACTGAAAGAGTGGTCAGGCATTGGAATAATTTGATTGGATAAACTGATCAGGTACGTGGTGGAGTCGCCATCTCTGGAAGTGTTAAGAGGTGTCTGGATGTGGCACTTGGGGATATGGTTTAGGGGTGATTATGATAGTGCTGGGTTGATGGCTAGACAAGATGATCTTGAAGGTATCTTCCAAACTTTATGATTCTGTGATTCTATACCTTAATGTGCAGGCAGTTTTCTGTAGGATACCCAGGAGATCTGGAGCCCCAACAGGTTTTCTGATGATGGCTGTCCTTGGTAAACCCTCTGTCTGATGGGTCTGCAGCTATTTCAATTTTCTGCAGCTGTGCTGGATCAAGGTCCCCTTCCAAAGCTGTTGGTCAGCCAAGAACTAGGAGATGCAATTTTGGATCTGGGCTTTCCCCTTTGTGTGGCAGCAACATAGCTCTGCTAGATCACCAGGAGTGTCATGTGGTGAGAAGTGAGGGATCCTGCCCAGTGTGTGTCCAGTGGTACATCTGAAACTGTTCCACAGGTGAGAGGGAATCCAGGAGATAGTCCTTCCCCCAGGAACCTGTGGGGAGGGCTTTGTTTTTGGACTGGTCATGAGCTCTCAACTTGATGCCCACCCTTACCCCTTGTCTGTGTCATACACCTTCTTTCCAGCTCTGTGTTCTAAGATACTGAAAGGGAGCTACCACA
>WEIT01029398.1:0-11171 GCA_013389985.1 Dryoscopus gambensis | reverse complement strand
GGCGCTCCCGGGCTGGGGGAACGCGGCCCCCGGTGTGAGGGCTCCCGCCCCCGCCCTCGGCAGCCCGCGTTTCCCCTGCCGGCTCCTGGGGCGTCGCAGTCCTCCAGGTGCCCCTCATGACATGTACTAAAAGAGGGGCCCAAGGACTTGATACTTTGTAAGGCCAGCTGAAAACAGTCCAGTACATACAGGCTTCTGGTGAGAACATTAAATGGACTTAAGGAAAGTTAAAATAACTGGGTTTGAATCTGCCTCTGCGACACAGTGATACTTTGAAACACACAGTTATTTTACATAGTTGTAGCACTAAACCTAAGCTAGCAGGTAAAACAGCTTCTGAAAACCACTCCCTTCCCGCGTCCGTCTTATTGGCCATGATGAAAGCCCTTAAGGAACTACTCTACCGTCTGTTGAGTGTGCATATCTTTGGAGGAAAACCTATTGGAAACCAGTTGCCACTTTTCACTACATAACTTTTTAAAAAATATCTTCTCTAAATAACACCAGAGACCTAAAATTCTACTGACACTTCAGAAACAAATCCTCCCAAGTATGATTGTGGCCATCGTTGTTCCAATTCATTATGAATGTGGTAGTCATTGTCTCCCAGGACTCTAGCAAGCTCTGAAGCTGTGGCCAAATGCAAAAGGCAGGGCCGATACCCTGATTAGAACACTTCAGCTCTTCTGCTGAATCCTCCTCTCTCTCCTCCCTCTTTTTGTTTGTCTGCAGTTTGTGAGTCTTTCTGAAGAAGTGATTTTGCTGGGATAACACGGAGGTTGTGGTATGGTTCCTGTCGGTATTGAAATGGTGAGGGTGGATGACTTAAATGTAAAGAGCTGAAAACTACAGCTTAATTCATTCAAATCCCTTTGAATAGCCCATAGTTCTTTTAGCTATAGTAATTTTGTTAAATGTATTTATTAGGACCAACAGAACTTTTATCTTTGTATATTGTTTTAATTCTACTAAGAGCAAAACAAGCAGGAAGGCAGCTATAATGTTTCCTTTAAAATCAGAAGCACCAAGAACAACAAAAACTGCAAAACAAAAGTGGAATAAGAATCAGTGTCCTCGGCTGTGATTATCAGGTGAATGGAGTGGAAGCACTACAAATAAAATGAGTGTTCATCATTCATTCTCTTTGAAAATAATTTTTCTGTGTTTATTGTCTTTATTTTACAAACATAAGACCAGTTATCCAGCCTGCTTTTGGCTGTTGTTTAAGTAACATAAGGCAGAGAGGCAGATGCATTCCAGAGTTTCTGGCATGCTGAAAAATATTGTTAAGCTGGGGGAGTGCTGGAGGGAGGAGGCAGCTCCTTATTTGTGACTGTAGGGGCAGTGGTTCATGAAAAGCAGACTTCACTCCCCTGTAAGCCTCAGCTGCCTGCCTGTCCCAGTCTGTTATGCCAGGTTTGAGGAAGCCTCTGGCCAGCCCTGAAATCGCAGGGGTTCAGAGTCTGCACATGACTACCTTTAGCCCTGTGCCGAGTGCGGTTTAATCAAAGCAGGGAACTGACAACAGTATTTTTCCATTAATAATATCCTTCTTCCAAACACATAATATAAAAACAGGGGTGTAATGAATAAGTTGCTACAGCATAGTATCTTTAATAGAATTACATTGCTCAGTATTGTTTCTTAAGCAAGCTTTTTATTTTTCATCAAGGAACAGTGCATTTAATTTCATATGCTCTTAATGGTGTAAAGCTTTCCAGACCTTGCTCTTGGCCTGCCAGTGACCTTAATGGATGCAGGGCAAAACATCTGCACAAAAAGCCATTTTACAATTGCATTAAAGCTTAAAAGGGGAGAAAATGTGCAGCTGAGACATGTATGTATGGTAGGTAGCATTTTACAGTGCAAGTCAAGGATCAGAGATTGCAGAAAAGGATACACTCCTCCATAAATCTTGGGCAATTTTTTTTTTCAAATTGCTAAAAAGAAGTATCTCCTGGATGAAAGAGGGCACATCTACATAAATGAAAGCAATAGATGTTGAACATAAACATGTGTAGATAAATGGATAATATGAAATATGCCAGAACTGCAAACCAGAATGCTGTTATGCTTACTTCAGTTGTCTAAGACAGAAATAACTAAGGACAATTTATTCAGAGACCTCTTGCTCTGAGAGAAAGTACATACATACAAAGGGAGAACATTCTGCTGCAAATCTTCATAGGAAAATGAATAATTTGGCTTACTCCAAAACTGATAATCTGATCAGATATGAATTTAAGACACACCTCTCTCTGGTCTTACAGACCCATGTTTTTGTATCACACAAAAGAATTGCAGACAATACAGGATGATGTATTTAAAATATTTATTCGAAATTGTGAAATGTATTTTATAACTTCTGCCAGTGCCAGATGCAGAAGTAGGCATAAGCTTAAGTCCAGGTGTTCAAAATGGTGAGTTTTCTAGGTGCATTTCAATACAAAATTATCATACAATGGTGGAAGCTTCAGAAGAGTTCTGAGAAGTCTTGAATTGAAAGCCTGTGTCGATCTGCTTAAGGCAAGAATCCCAAGTTCTTCCTGAGCAAAATCTGATTTTTTATTTTAGTGCACTTTGAAAAATGATTTTTAAAATATATTAGCAAGATTGTTTGATGAGGCAATAATAAGCTCCAGGATTTTTTGCAATCAGTGTCAGTTGTGTTTTAGTTTTTATTATCTTATACTCAATGGAAATAGCACTTTTTTGTCCCTCTCTAGAGTCAGGTAGTTTATTCTATGCTCTGATTTTCTACATAAGGTTTCAGATGTCCCACAAAGACACAACAGAACCGATGCTTGTTGGAATTCACTGGAGAACTGTTCTTGTAGAGCATGAATTTAAAAAAAACTATGTATTACATCGGGGTCATACGTCAATAATCTGGGGTTGGTTTGAGAAATTCACTGTTTTAACTCCTGCCAGCTGCAAAACTGTATTAATGGGAACATGATCCAGCCTGTTTTTATCAAGGTGCAAAAAATGAACTTCATTGCCTGGAATGAGAATAACATGTAAATTATTGAATAACATATTTATTTATTCAAAGATGTAAGTGAATTGAAGCAGCATTCTGACTACCTACCATTTATCATACAAATGTGTACTAGTTCTGTAGACTGCACAATATACTGTATTTTAAACAATGACAGAAGGTTTTTTAATTACGTTAAAGTGGCAAGGAACATTGAAGCACCTAACTAGTTTAAATTTGCTGTAGCATGTTTCCTAATACTGTGATGACTATCTTGTTGCAATTCCCCCTTCGTGCTCTACTCCTCTACTAAAACCACATTAAATGCCTCAAATCAAATGTGAAATCAGAATGTAGGTAAATACCATGATGTCAAGAAAACCCTCCAAACTTTGAGGCAGTTGTTCCATCAGCACACCTATCAATTTCTGCAGGACTGTGATCCGCTTTATGCCACCTCTGTGGGAGACGGGACTACACAATGACACTTTACAGATTCCTTCATGTGACAGAAATCACACAGTTCAACACAAGACTGTCTCCTTGGGACCCATAGAGACAGCAGGCGAGATGGCAGCAAACAGCTGAAGGGGACAGTTGTAACTTTCACACAAAACAAAGCAGCTCACCTGGGCCTATAATCAAAGCTCCTCCCTGCTGAGCAGGGTCTCCTTGAAAATCAAAAGCTGGGCCAGTCATTGCTCTCCATATACTCCTAATGCTTCCCAGAAGTGTGTTTGATTTCACATGAGGGCTCCGAACTAAACAAAACCACAAAACACTTGTTATCTAGAAATACGAAAGTGTGTAACAACAACACTGAACAGCTGCTATGAATAGTTTAGAGATTCCTGATTACCAGTGTTTTCACAAAATATAGCCTCTGAGAGACAGTCTGGTGGGCAACTCANTTTTCATGCCAAGTATTTTATAAATTTCCCTTTGTGAATCTACATACATTTCATGTGTATACCCAGTTAAACTGCAAAAGGGCTGCAAAATAGAGGCATACATACACACACACATAGACACACAGAGAAAAAAAAAATATCTGTAAGGTTAAGGCAGTAACTAGTTAGGGTCTACTAACAACAGAAAAAATACTGACACTCTGCCAGCTCCACCTTTTCCCCTCTTATTTGAAAACTGTGTGTTTGTTATGTTAGAGTGGATTTTTTTTACTCTCAAAGCTTCTATTAAAACAAAGCTTCCAGTGAAATCAGGAAAAGATGTTTCCTTAGCAACTCCTGGTGGTTTTTAAACTGAAAGTTTTAATTACTTGCTTTACTCGTGTATTACTATTAGAATTGCCTCATGAATATTATCCTTTTCTATTGCCATTGCAAAAGACCACCTTTTCATGCAGAACAAATCCCTCAATACAGACCATTAAGACACAATAGAAGACACACCGTATTTAATGACTACTTTATTTACCTTGATGTGATGATATGATGACTGTCCAATAACTATAAGCCTCACATTCGATTCCTAGAACAGAACATGGGGACTGAAGCTGTAAAGAGGAACTGGGTGTTTCTACATGACTTCAAAGCATTAACAGAATCTGGTATTCCAAGTTAGTGATTGCTGTGCACTGACTTAAAGTTATTTGATGTTAATATTACTTACATGTTTGGAGACTGCACTTTTGTATATCACCCACAGTTAAAAGCTACATTAATTACTAAGTGACAAATTATTTCTAAAGGTAACTTTTAAATTACAGGCGTGCAAAGGTTTCCTGTAGCATTGACAGGACTGTCTTTTCAATTGATTGCCACGTGCTATGATTTTGGAAACTCAAAATTTCCACTCAGTTGCATGTACATCTAAAGAAGCAGCATGCAAATGATGGTGCCCAAAGATCTGTGATTTACATATATGGACACCCATTAATAGACATAACTTGCATTCACATACACTGCTGTCTTTTGCAGGTGCAACCTTAGGCCTGAGTCTAAAACGGGCCAAAACTGAAGTCCATTTAGATATCAGTAAAAACAGTTAATAAATATAAGGTTGTTTCATGAGGGTGTAATACTTGCCCTTCCCATATAGAATCATTTCCCATATAAAATCATTTTGCTTGTTATGAAAAGAAGCCCTCCTAAAACCAGAATACTTGCACTAAATAAAGCATGGACATTTTTGACTGTCTATATACATTTATTTGAGGAGGCAAATTAAGAAAAAGTCCTTTTTAGTAACACTGATCAAACAGTTTAGAAATATCTGTCCTGAGAAAGGAAGCTGACAAAGAAATTGCCCATTTTTGTCCTCAAATTCCTAGTCCATCTCAGATGGACTTAGATGGAGTTGCTGTCAGCAATGACTTGAGTCTCTGTCATTGACTGTGCCACTGTTGGGAATAAAGTATGACAGAATTTCAATCAGCAGTCTAGAAAAGACAGATTGACCTTCCACATTTAGCAGGAGATCATTGTCTTCTCTGGTGTCTCCTACCGCCCAACAAATACATGTCGATAGCAACCCCTGCCTACTCTACTTCTCCTTTCTGTCACTGTCATTCCTGTTTGTGCAGCTGCCTGGAGAGCAGGACACACTACTAATGCAACTTACAGAACGCCATAGATAAAGATGTTATTTTTAATCCAGATCAATTTTCTGATCTTGTTCTGTGCACCATCAGTCGGCCCTACTAGCCTAATGGAAAGGGCAGTAGTTAGCAGTCAGAAGACAGCTGTCCAGGGCACTACTAATACCAAAAGAAATGCCTGTCAGATGTTGTCTAACTGTTCTGAACACAGCAGTAAAAAGAGTACCAAACTAATAGAGAGGGAGAAATAATGCTGCTGCAACAGAGCGTGTAGTGCCATAAATCCTTTCCTCTGTCTCCTAGGCAGATTCATTATTGCTATTGTAGCAAACAATGAAAGTGCTTCTTCTGAGCCATTTTTTTTTTATTCCTAGAAGCCTTATGTAAGCTTGTAGCTGGACATAACAAATCTGCTTGATTGCAGCTACAAACATATTAAGGGCAGAGTACTTACTTGTAAAAATGCCTTGGGGACTTTTGCCAGATCTTCTACATACTCCTTACAGGTGTAACACAAAAAATTCTGCAACATACGCAGTTGAAGGTGTCAGAAACAGATATAATTGCACAGCAATGAAGCAGCAGACTTTGGGCACACACCACTTTGGAGGTGATCAGGAAGAAGGAATGGGAAAGATTCCAGCCACCAAATTTGGACTAGGATACTGGTTTAATCCAAGCCTGAACAAGGACACTGGGCCTGCAGCCTTGCAAATATTTTTATCTCTAGATATTTTAGGAATGTGATAGCTGGCTCGACAGCTGGGAAATCAAGGAACACAGTACTTTTTTCCCTAAACACTCGGCTGAAGAAGTACTTCCTTTCTGCTAAATAGTGTATCACTTTACCAAAGAACAGGGGATCTCAGGAGCAGCACTGATCTCCTTGGTGCTTTCTTCCCCCTCCGCTCCAGCCGAGCCCGTGCTGAGCCCCCGCACCCCCGCCCTCGCACAGCCCCGCCGGGAGCCGGGCTGAGCCCCGCGACGGCCCCTCCTCACCCGCACGAACACCACGATCGCTTTCTGCTCTCCGTACAGGGCCTGGAAGGGGACGCTGCTCCCGTCCGCGTCCAGCACCAGGCAGCGGGCGGCCTCCCGCAGCTGCTCCTGCTCCGGCCGCTCCGGCNGACCTCGGGCAGCCGCGCCGCGGCCCAGGAGGAGCTGGGGGTTCGGATGGACAGAATGAGAAACCTGCGGCCGAAACCGCTGCGCGTCAGTCAGCCACAGCCGGGGCGCGGTTTGTGTCCGGCAAACATAGGAAAGTCACCCAGAGCTTCCCAGGAATGGTGTGCAAGCAGGAGCAGTGACATGGTCGTACGGCCTCGAGGTTGGCGTTCGCTTTGCGGGAGGCCGCAGCACTGCAGTGGTGGCCGCAAGCGAGATAGAAAACTGTTCTCGAGGAGCTGTCGAGCTGCTGTATCAGACAAAAAACACACTAAACCCGGTATCCTTATTCGTGCAAAAGCAGACCTTCACAGTACCTTGACAGCTGAATAACAGAAAATGCTCCAGTGCATGCAGAAATGAGTGAACAGTTCTTGAAATAAGAAAAACACTAGATTGTTGAAGAGTATTGTATGAGTCTTTTAGAATGTTGTGTCAGCTGAAAGCTTACAAGGATGAGGGTACTTTTCTTAGTGGGCAGAGGAAAAGGAAGTATCAGAGAGAATAGGACTGGGGGAATCTCCAGAAGTTTTTCTGCTTTGTGAAACTCTCTGATTATATTAATTCCAAAGTTTCTCTTGGCAGACTGCCCTAGGGTCTATATGTTAATATTATTCAAACTTACATCCCTTGTACTTTGGGTTAAACCCACTGCTTTTATATTACTGGGAGTGAGCACATAGGTTAAGTCTTGCAGTTTGGTATGTCCTCACAAGGACCTTGATTTAAAAGGTGATGAATTCTAATTAGTAAAGATTAGTAAAGAACTTTGGAAAATTTTGAAATTTAGAATTCTGCTAGATGCAGTTGGACCCAATGATTTTAAAGGTCTTTTCCAACATAAGTGATTCTGTGATTCTGAAACAATTTGGGCAGTATTCCCCATTGTTGTTCGCATCAGGCTTCCTTGTTCAGTCACCAGTATGCCGTCCAACACATTTCTTCTGCTGGCAGTTCATAAACCAAACTGTGGGCTGTGCAGCAGCGCTCTCCAGCTCTCTCAGCAGTACTAATGGGAATGTGCTGCCTACCCTTGACTAGTGCAGGACATTGCAAAGCGCGGAACTGACGACTTTTGACAGGCTTTGGTCTTCATCTTGAAGCTGAAGTGGGTAGGCTGTGACCTCGTCGTGTTACGCCTGCAGTAAAACCGGGTAGCATTGGGCGGGGCTCAGGGGCACAGCTCAGCGCTCGATCGTCAATAGAGCTTGGACCAGGGCCTCTGCCACCGCAGCTGGAAATCAGAAGAGGCAGTTGTATCACTGTAGGGGATCTGCTGCCACAGCCTCTGAGTGGGAGCGTACATGGGGATGAGACTGCTGATGGAAAGAATTGGGCATTGTGTCATCACAAACTCAGAGGAGTCACAAACTGCCCCGGGTCAGTCTAAACATAGCTGACCTTGTGCATCCAGAGAGCTTGTTCTTTCTTGGTCTGAAATGAAGTCTGAGCAGCCCAAGAAAAGCACTCTGACTGTCTGGGAGAGGTGGTAATCATCCCTAAAAGGCCAGTGAAGACTGCCTGCAGACTTTGCTTTATTTATGTAATTTGGCCTCCTTAAACTAGCTGAAGAAGCACATCCTTAACAGCTGGTTTCAGCAGGATACAAGTGACGAACAGCAACTTTCTTCTGAGGATATGTGCCAAAGCATTCTCTAAAGCCACTCAAACAGTGTGTTTCTACCTTTTAGTGGAGAATCTTAAGCGTTGCTAGAATACAAGTACAAATTGCTGTCACCCCCAGTTTTATAGAGAAAGAACAGAAGCAAAGGCAGTTGTATTCTGACATGTTCCCTGAAAGAGGAAACACTGAAAATTAGCAGTCATGTTTTGAAAGCTGAAGCTTAAAGCCTTTCATTAATATATGCTTAACAAAAATGCAGACATAAGTTTCACCTGGATGGGAAGAAAGAATTCATATCTGCTGCTACTGTGGCAGTACCAACTGTCAAAGTGTGCAATCTGCTAAAACCATGTAATTTCTCACTGTGCGATGTGAATAGGGAAATTTCCTGTTCTTTCCTTTCCCCTCTTTTCTTTATAGCTCACAAATATGTAAATGTGGATAACTTAAAAAACCACATTTGTCAGAGTGATGTATTTTTCATTGTCTTAAGGAGAATCAATCAGTGCATTTACATTATTAATTTTGATTCAGGATGTATGTCGCTCTCTTCACTGCAGTGCAATTTACTGTTGTAGAAAGAAACTTAGCTAATATTTAATTAATCAAGGGTTGGGTTACTTTGTACTGTGAATAAGAAATTCAAATTTCTACCATTTCAAGAGGGAAAACAATAATTACGCAAAGATGGCTGTTAATTTATTTGTTCTGTATTGACTAGTGAAATAAAATACCAGCTGTAATTATGCAACCTTAATTCCTTTATGTACAGCAGCTAAACATAATATTTGACAAGAGAGGTGTGGCCTGTATCAATACCATAAATGCACCACCTAAAGTATATGATGTTTATTTGTAAAGCAACACATTATTATCAATTTACTACATGATGTACTGTTTATTTAGCACAAGCATATTTGTTCTTCTTGTTAATCTAATATTGTTTAGCTAGAGATAACATGGTTATTACTTATCAGCAAAAATAAATTGGTGTTTACAATTCCAGAGAAAAACATCACGCTAAACACCAGCTAAGAATAAATTGTTTTTAAACTGTTGTAATTACAAAGGAGTGAAAATGTGGACTGTCCTGTAGATAAGACAAATAAGACAGATTTTTCTCTCTGAGGGTGGTGAGAGAAGTATCCCAGAGAAATTGTGGACTCCCTGTCCCTCACAGTGTTCAAGGCCAGACTGAATGGGGCTTGGAGCAACCTGGTGTAGGGGAAGGTTCCCCACCCATGGCGGGGGGGCAGAACTAGATGATCTTTAAGGTCCCTTCCAACTCAAACTATTTTATGATTCTATGATAAGAGGCTTTTTCCTTTATGCCTGCCTTTCATTGTTCCCTTAGTGTCACAGTATCCTGGGGGTGTGCTTGAACAGCATCATGAAGTTATTCTTTTAACCACCAAGGACAGTAATTTGAAGCCTTGAAAGTAAATTTGCAAATGGTGGGTTCATCTCCAGTTTTGCTACCTGCTGTGTGCTCTCATCCCGATGCTGTTTCACATTAGTTTTGCTTCCTGTTTTGTGTTATGTTGTTGTCTTTTTTGTTTGTTGGTTTTGTGTGTGTGTGTTTTTTTGTTTGTTTTGGTTTGTTTCTCTGTTTTTGTTTGTTGAGGGGAGGTTGTTTGTTTCGTTTTTTTCCCTGAAGGGGGAGTTATTACCGTTTCAAAGCTTGCCTAAGTTTTGCTTTTTGTCTCCCTTTAATAATTCAAGATTATTTACCAGACGAAAGGGCTTCCTGAGTCTGGCTGCAGTATCAGAGTATCAGCGTGTGTTTCATATTGATTAACTATTGTTTCACAACACAGATAATAGAAATACAATTTAAAAATTTACTCAAATAGTTCAGGGATTATAATGACATATGGAGAGAAAATATTTCTCCTGTTATATCTGATATATTTAGTTTTGTAATTGAAACCCTACACAGAGAGCAGTAGTACAAACTTTACTACACAATAAAATAACAGTATTAAGTGAAATCCGCACATTTTATTTAATATAGCCTCAAGGCACAAAGGGAACTTTTACTGCATTTCCTAAGAACTCTCTGAATCTGATCTATTTCTGTTTTGCAGCTACCTACTCTCTGTGCTGCAAATGAGAAACAGAAAACAGAGGTGACCATCTCTATGTCAAGAATAGTAAATTATGTGTGAAGATGCTGTTAAATTACTCTAAGTGCCACTGGTTTGACTGTTTTTTGAAAGAACTAAGAGGAAACAAATTACTACTTAAATAGATGAGACATGGTCAAAAACCAAATGAAATATATGCTACAATCCAGACTGGCCAAACAGAATTATCTTGTATCTTGTTAGCAATAAGGCTCTTAGAAAGCAAGCTAATTATCATTAGTGTAAACCAGATGAGAGGATTAAAAAGTAAAGAATGTGAAGAAAAGCAGAGGTGATTTCATGGAGTGTTCAGGCCAAATGAAGCCTTACTTAAGACTGGTATCTTGTAAGGTAAACAAAAACTTTCTTGAAAACTTTAGATACTTCTCCTTTTTTAACTTCTTCCCTCCTCCCCACCCCTTTTTTTGCTTATGTGGAAAAGCGTATTCCTTCGTGAGAAGGTTGTAGTTCCCAGGTCCTAGTTCTATTTTCTGTGATCATAGAGAGCTGAATGTGTACTTAGCAGTAGATTCAGTTCAAATGGCTCTTTAATGTATGACAACATTGATATTTAGCTACAGTTAGGAATTCCCTTCTTGAGACCAGTGGATGGTATAATATTTTTGCTGGAGGCTAATAGTTTGTGCTAATTATAGCACACACTTGAAAGAGATCTCATTTATTTCTTGGTATATAATTAAGAGTAGCATCACTTTA
>WEIT01029380.1:0-17914 GCA_013389985.1 Dryoscopus gambensis | reverse complement strand
TTAAAAGACAGAGAAGGCAGCAGTAGCTATACACTGGGAAGTCGGTATTCTTGCTAAAGCCACATTTACAGATAATTAAAAGCATCAGCTCCTCTTTTTAATCTTTGTTACGTGGCCATTCAGACATATGCATGAATACTGTATAGATAGCTGCAAAAAAAAGGATATGTCTAGGTATGTTTAAACAATGTATTTAAAAATACCAGGGTTTTGGCAAAGACATTTAAACCAAAGCACACCTTTGTAAAAATATGGATGGATTCTCAGCAGGCTGAACAACGTGATATTGAGGAAATTAAGCACTGTGATGAATACTGGAGAGAAGGCGATTGAAGTAAAGACTCTCTAACATATCTGTGATCATATACTACAACTATGTTTTAGGTGCCTAAAGCAACAGATCTTCAGAGAAATTCCCTTCAACTGGACACGACTGAAAGACTAAAGGAAGTGGAGAGGTGTACAAAACTATGTAATATGATGTTGGTCTCCAGCATGTTGCTATATCTATTTTTCTAATTTATCTCCTTTTCCAATTTCTACCTTGCTATCCAAGCCTTCTGTCCACATCCACCATGCTATAAACACTCAGATGTGCAAAGGGAACCCATCCCACTTGGTATTCAAAGACAGAGACTCAGGCACAGACTGTTGCGAGATTGTTATGGCTTCTGTAGTAGAGAAAGGACTTGTGGTTGCTTTGACCCCAGCAGAATCCATCTCAAATCCACCACTGAGCCTGTGTCATNGGGAGAGCAGACAACTGTAGCATCTGTTTCTGTTCTTGCTAATCATGATGAAAGTTAATGGAGACATAGATTCTACCCCTTTTATCCTTGTTTCTTTATGGATTACCAACATGTAGCTTGTTTTTTTGATTTTTGAGTGATAAAGGCATGTGCCTAGGTACGTGAAGTAAATATTTTCTAGAGTTCAAGATGGGTGCCTGTTGTTCTTAGTACAAGTTATTCCACACAGTTTTATACTATAATGGTAGTTCACTCCGAATCAGTGGTTTTTAATCTTTTCCCTGCAGTTTATCTGTCAGGATTATCTTTTTAGATAAGGTAGCTGAAGTGTACTGTGCTTGGAGATAAAGATCTTTTTCTTAAAGGTCTTAAAAGCCAAGAAAAGAAAAAGTAATTGTAAAAGAGGCATTCATGATAGCACTGAAGGCTCTATTGAACAAAAAATTGGTTGATGTCTTTACAGCATTCAAAGAAGATACTTGAAAAATAAACACTCTGTCAAGTACTTCTGCATTCTATATATTGATGTAAAGCAATTTCTAGCAGGTGGGAGCTAGAAAGAGGCTTCCAATATGGAGAGATTTTGCTATAATTACTTGAAATGGGGTTTCTTGCACGTCTCTCAGAAGCATCTGGTGTTGGTCTCTATCTGAGACAGAGCATTTGATGAGAGGGACATGAGGTCTGGTTGTTCCGGGATTTCCAAAGCATAGCATTTTTTTTTGTTTAGTCTGTGTTGGGATGATTAGGATGCAGGCATTGAAGTTCTTTTAGTTGGTAAATGACAAGTATTCTCAATACTACTTTCATGTTGCAAAAACAGCTACTTCATTTTAGAAATTATATTCTTGAATTACTGAATTTTTACTTCTTAATTTCTACACTTCTCTTTTACACTTTTTAAGGGTTTTCTAACTGATATCATACACAGCTAAAAATTGCATAAGCTTGTGAAGAGTGCACACTGATTATATCACTTAAGTCCAGCTGTTTTAATTGTCACTTAGAAAATAAATAAAGTGCCATCTTGATTATGATAAAACTGAATTATTAGTTCTTTGCAGATGATAATCTTTAGGTGTTTATCAAAGTGAGATTTTTCATTATGTATTTCTTTTATTACTCTCGGTATGCATATCACACAAAAGTGTAGTAAAGTGTGTTTGTCTTTAGAAATGAACCCATTTCTGGTTCAGTTTTAAATTTTTAATAGGTGTTTTAAATATACCACAGACATTCTTTTGAATTCTGGACAGGTTTGTTTAGTATCTCCTAGGGACAGAAATAGATTTTGGGCAAACTTCAGACAGGTTTGCCAGACAATGATCTGCACTAGAACATCTAATGAGATAACTAGATCAAGGTAAGGTTGTGCATAGATAGGGCCATATGATGCACCAGGTGACATGGGATTTTGAAAATTCGTTTAATTTCCCTGTTCAGTGATTAACATAGCAGGGATCTAATTATGGCCTTCTATTCTTGATCCTTTAAAGAGTTTCTTCTCTGGGATATATATTTTGAAAAAAAGGCAATGACAAATATGTTTTCTCTATTTTCTGTGAATCTGCTCGGTTCTTCCTTCTCTCTGGTTTGGGGAAAAGAACACAGTGTTTTCATGGCCCAAACCCTTCTCTTGCCATACGTCAGACCTGGCACATTCTGTTGGACTGTGTGAGGGGCATTTCTCACCTTGGAGCAGGATGTGGGGACACATGCCTTGTCCTCTAAGGCACAGTCCCCACACTACAGGCTGTAACCACGTTGTTTAGGTGGCACAGAGAGGCCCAGAACGCTTTTATTCAAATAACAAGGTTTGAAGTCTCATCCCTTATGAACACTTCAAATCTACCCGAGGCTATTTTATTCTCCCAACGTGAGTGGAGCCCTGTTGTCCTTTATTACTATTATTTCTTCCTCTTCCACCCACTGCACAAATTCCCTTCTGCAAACTACCATGGCAGCTGCTTTCCTCCAGCTGGTAGGCTGATAGCAGTGAACAGCTCACTGTGGAGCCTGAGCCAATTAGTACTGCAACAAGTGACCAGAAAACCCCCCCTAATATAAATAACTCTGAGCTACATGTTCAGACTACTGACATACCTTCACTGCTCAGCTCACTTCAGCATACACCACTCCAGTTCTTTTTCAAAAGTGCTGGCTATATCCCTTGGGTTGAGTTTCAGATAAGAAAGATCTTTTTCTGTGTTTTTAGTCTGTGTGCAGAGTGCAGTTTTTACAACAGCCGCTAGTAAGTAATTTTAGCCCTTATTTTTCAGGCATAATTACTTTAGGATAAAGGTTGTCGCAAAGTATTGATTTAGACTGTAGAAAGAATTCAGGAAATATTGCATGATGACTTTAGCTCTCAGCAGGAGCAGAAGTCCTTCCAGCTGTGGGTGTTGTTTACATACATTACATTACATACTTAGTAATTATTTTCTGCTAAATGATGGATAGGGAGAAAAATGTCAGGAAAAATATTTAATATGAGCAATGTCATATCCCTACCAGATTCCCCTGTCAGACCTCCTTACATGCAATTTTTAAAACAGGGTTCCTGAAAATACCCAGGAGTTAAAAGTCCAGGCATTCATAGCATATTGCAAAGCAGCCCATTAACTTCACCTTCAATATCTGGCGTCCTCAGTGCTGAGCCCCTGCAGAAGAGAGACCTTCAGCTGTTAGAGGTGTGAACATGCAAACCTGCAGTAGAACTGCAGTTGCTTCAGGGCATCTGTGTAGACAAAAATCTGTAGCCAGTGTGAGAGAAGATTACCATGAGCAGGAGGCAACTCGTGGACGCAAAGTGGTGGATGGGAGCAGGCAGGCAGCAAATCTGCAGTGTGAGGGTGGGGAAGAGAAACACAAGCAGCAGAGTTTGCTGAGTTCCATTGTGAGGTGTGGAAACAGCTTTTGTGTGAGCAGTGTGAAGCTTTTGTGTGAGCAGTGTGAAGCTTTCGGTTCTGCATTGGGCCATCATGAAACCACTTTGCAGAAAGCGTAATGTATGGGAGGGAATTAAAATTGCAGATGTGCTTCTGTTAAGAAGAGGGGCTGTGCTGGAATGTAGGATATGAAGCAGCATGCCCACACTCAGAAGGAGTGTTTTCAGAAGATACTAAACAGAATATCCATAATTATTTGTCGCATATTGATTAATCAAGCTTTTATTGAAGTGACATGCAGGGAGGCAGATTTTTGTCCTTTAAAATATGTATGAGAGATTTTCTCAAACTACGTTACAGGAAAGGGAAGTGGTTCGCTACACATGATTTAAAGTTCCCTGTATGTTATTAGGGGTTTTTTTTCTTTTTTTCTTTTTTTTTTTTAAGACTCATGACTATATTTTGTGATTACAAGAGTGGGATTTGAAATCAGTAACCATTCCCTTGAAGTTTCTGAGAGAAATAATCTTTAAGAAACAGAAGCAAAATGTGAAGTAGAAACCTAGAACAGGGTGCAGTTTTACAGCTGCCACTTTAAAGATTATTCCACATTTCTCTGGCAGTAAAGCACAGGAATTCCGACTGAGGTGCACGTTTTGTTTTAGAAGCAGCTCTAAGTAGTAGTTGGGGTGGGACGAGTGTTTCTGATCACATTGACAATCCAGCTTCTTTCCATTCTGGCTTCTTGGTAGGAACCTGTGTGTCAGGCAGTCTCCTACCACCCTCCAGTGGTTTTCAGAGCACAGTGCAAGCAACACGTTGGGAAAGCTTATTCGGAAAATAGAAAGGGGGCTGGGGATATTCCCAGCTTTCTGCTGGGGGCACATATTGTTACACTTTGGATTTGTTTGGTGACTTGTGTAAAAGGTCTTTTGGTTCTGGTTAGATGTTATAAAGTGTTTCAGCACACCTATTCTGTGGAGCATTATGATATTCATGCGGTTGCTTGCACATTAAACTGTCTGCATCTGTGATGATTTCCAGTCTGTGTTTGTATTGCTGCTGGGATTACAGAATCTGTGGGTGTGACAATTGGATGTACAACAGTGAAGGGGTGCTTTGTAGGGGGCTGGGCAAAAGCTAAGGTTTTTCTATGAATTTAGTGACTCAATAATTTGCAAGTCATTATAAATGTCTCCTCTGGCTGTTAGTCTTCCATTTCTTTCTCTCGTTAGTCTCTAGAGTACCTTAGGAGTATTAACATCTAAGTTTCTGCGGAAAATTGCATCTGTGTGTTTAATTTTGTGCTATTTTCTGTTCTTGGTGGCATCTGATATTCTATCCATGGCATGTCACAGTGTCACCAACCTGATGACATTTTTCTTGGAGATCGCTGATCAAGATAATAAAACATGACACAATTTATTTTTATCTTGCAATTATGAATGCGGAAAGCCGTGAAAACTGCAAGAGCTTTAAAACACAGCAGAGATGAATTTATCAGTGGTTAAAGACGCATTAATGCACTGTGTGACATGAAAGGTAGCACCTGCCAAACTTCCCCACACAATTTTAGGCTGTATCAAGTCCTGGACTATAAAGCACAAGTTAAAGGGGCTGATGTTTTCTTTGCTCATTATATTGTTGTCTCATCCTTTGTTACGGATTCTCAAGCCATTTTTATTTCACATAGCTGTGCTTTTGTCCAAGCAAGTCTGTGCTAAAACTAACACAATTTTTTTTTAATATAAGCCTATTGCAAAAAACGTAAAATAGGGAATTGCACTTTTCTGCTCCAGGACAACATAAATTGCTGGCTCGTCTACTAACATCACTCATCTAGTAGAGAGTAGTCACAAAGTACTCTCTGTTCAGCCAACCTAAAATATATGAGTAGAATGGGGAAGTTACATCAGCTAAAACTGGGATCACCAGAAGTAAGGCACAAAGTTTAATTGAATTTTCCCTTCTGAGTTCAGCCCATAATCACCAAAGCTGAGAGAGCTGGGACTGCAGCAGGGCAGGGCAAAACAGAAGAGCAGCTTTGGGGCACACTAAGAGCTGTAAAGTGCTCCCAGGTATCTGTCCGTGAGAGATGCAGTCTCAGTCCCAAACTGAGAGTACAAGATATTCTGCACAGTCTTCCAGTTCCATAATGACCTATGCCCTGGTGACCTCTCCCAGTGTCCTGGCAGCCACTTTCTGTCTGGTGTGGTAACATGTGCGTGGATGGAAGAGACAGACAGGCACGCAGGGCAGGCAGACAAGGCAAGGCAGGCTGTCTTGTGGGAGAAGAAAAGGGGCCAGTTAGAGGAAGCAGAGTCCAGTAGGCCTTGGCTTGCTTTCTGGCTGGATTTCACCATGGGATGTTAGCAAAAAGGCCTGCTTTAGCCAATTTCTCCTGGCTCCCTCTCCTGATATACCTTCCCTGTAAATCTCAACAGAATTCTGTGAGCTTGTACCTTTATTTACCTATCCTGCCTGTTGGTTGGTTGATTTTGTCCGAGTTTTTTTCACCTACAAAATGTTTACATTTAGACTAGTGGGACCAGCATTCATCTTTGACTGGGCATTCAGATCAACACTAAGGCTTTTGCGTATGTTAGAGTAAAATAGCTATAATGAGACTGCACATATACATGACAATGACAATTTTGCAGAGAGTCTTCTCTCCAACAGACCAAATGGTGTAGCATCAAAGCTGGGATGACAGACAAACTCTTTTTAAGAACAAATCATTCTTTTTATGTTCTATGTTGATCTCTCACAAAGCATCCACAGGTAAGTGAAGGGTTAAGGTAAAACCTTCTCTTCCATGTGGACAAAGACAAGGTTTCTTTCTTTGGAAAAAAAGTCTGTTACAAGACTTGAATTGAATTATCTCTGCAAAAAGGATGAAAGTCTCTAGGTCAAAGGCTGTATAACCTGGTGACTGTAATGATGTTAAGACATTACCATCTGGTCTGACCACTGAATATTATCTACATGGACTACAATGAATATAAAGTTTTTACTTTTTAAAATCTTCCATATTTCCAGACTGCCATACCCAGCAAGCTTAGTTTTCATTCCAAAGTAGATGTATCAGAAACTGAAATGAGGTCTCAGCTAATAAATAAACTGATGGCTCTGACTCTTTGTATATTACTCAGGAAATGTTTACATCTTTCTGAACAATTATTTTTGCTTTGTGTTCATGAAGCATGATCGGCAGGTCAGGGGAAGTGATTCTTGAGAGACCCCACTAGGACTGCTGCATCCAGCTCTGGAGTGCCCACCCAGCACATGTTGGAGTGAGTCCGGAAGAGACCACAGAAAATGATCAGAGGGCTGGAGCACCTCTCCTATGAGGAAATGCTGGGACAGTTGAGGTTGTTCAGCCTGGAGAAAAGAAGGCTTTGAGACCTTATTGCAGCCTTCCAGTGCCTAAATGGGCCCTGTAAGAAATGGCCCATTTGTTATGTTATGCTAAAGCAAACTTTTTAGCAGGGCTTGCTACAGTAGGACAAGGGTTAATGATTTTAAACAACAACAACAGCAACAACAACAACAAAAACACCAAAAGAAAGAAAAAAAAAAAGGAAAAAAAATAGTAGATCTAGACCACATTTAGAAGAACTTTTTTATGATGAGAGTGGTGAAACAGTGGAACAGGTTGCCCAGGGAAGTGGTATGTGCCCCATCCTGGGAAACATTAAGTTCAGGTTGGACAGGGCTCTGAGCAAGCTGATCTAATTGAAGATGTGCCTGCTCATTGCAGGGGCATTGGACTGGATGTCCCGTAAGGTCCCTTCCAACCCAAAATATTCTGTGATTAATAGAATTTTGTCAAGGGCTAGAAAATGTTCTAGAGATTGTGTTTTGAGGCAACAGCTCTAAAATATGCAAGCTTTAACTGCCATTAAAGACTGAAATTTGTTTGGCCTGGTATGTCCTGCTCTACAAGCAGGAAGAAGTATTTCTGAGAGTATCCCTCCTGGTGACATGGCACTGACCCTCCTCATGTTTTTCTGCAGTTGTGCTCCTTCAAAATGTAACGTGACAGCAAAGAGTGTTCAGAGTAGAATGGCCATGCTGGTTCAGGTTAAAGCCTAAACCTCTAGCTTGGATGGCATCTCCAGCCCTAGCCTTAAGGAATTTAGACAAATTTGTTATTTCCCAGAAACAAAATTTAAAAAAAAAAAAATCTCAAACAGTGAAAACAGGTAACAAAGCCAAAACAATCCAGGAACATAAACCAAGCCAAACTCACAGCTCGGCAGTAAATGTACAGCACAGCAGGGCTCTGCAGTGGCTGGGGTTGCTGTCCCAGCTGTAGCAGGTGGCAGCAGTGCTGTGGCACTGAGCTGAGTGCGGCTCAGTCGGTGTTTGCAGGGCCACAGGGAGGTGGCACTCGCGTCTCGTGCTTTGCACTGCTTTCCTTCCTTAGATACCAGTGACTGACTCCAAGATTATCCATCGGAATCGAGGCATTTTGCTTTTAAGTGCCCTATTCTTTCATCTGTTTTCAAAGGCAAATGTTTTAGGAGAGAAGAGTTTTGTTTCGAAGAAGTGCCGGGAAAAAACCCTGTGTCATAAGTGAGATTTAAAAAAAATCACCTCAAGGGCTGCATTGTTCAATTGCAGAGAATAGCCTATTTCATGTTAAAATAGCTGTAACTTAAGCCAGGATTTAGCACCATAATTCACAAACACATGCCTAGAAGATCCTCCTTGAGTTACTGAGGCTATTTGGCTGCTATCATATATGATCATTTCCATGTAATCATCTTTTCAAGTTTATTGAATTTAATCCTCAATGCGGTTGCATTTCCTGTGCTTTTACTTTATGGGAGGACTGTTACATAACTGTATTCCCCTCATTTTAATACATATTACAAACTAATGTTTGGGCTTTTTCTTCTCTCACTACCAGAAATGCAAATTTAAAGTAAATATTCATCTTTTTACCTGTCTATTAACATGTCATGGCTGTACTGTAATGAAATTACTTAAGATACCATTCACAAGCAGACACAGAACAGAGCTCTTCATTCCTCTGAATCTGTGAAAATGAGATCATTGTGAATTTTACAGGGACAATGCACGCACTCCTGTAATGTGTATTACCAAAACCAAAGGATTTATTAATTTTATTACTACTTGTGGTTTTGGTAGAAAGAACCACAATGGCCTAAACAGTTTAATGTAAAATGTTACAAGTCAGATTTTTTAAACTTTTTTTTTTTTTAATTTCAGTGGGAGAAACTGCAGATGACAACAAGTGAGAGGAGAAAAATCGTGTGTTCAGTCACATTCCATATAATTGCAATTACCTGTGTTGTTTGGTCATTGTATGTTTTAATTGATAGAACTGCTGAAGAAATTAAACAAGGCAATGATAACGGTAAGTATCTTTTACCTTCTTTGGTGCTGTTGATAACGCAGTGGCTGTGACCAGTCCAATTCTGTTCTTAAATAACAGCTCACATGGCTACACCAAAGACTTTAATGCAGAAGTTCTGAATGTGTCAGTATGAAAATCTTACCTTATGCCCCTGCAGAGAGAACTCCTTGTAATCATTACAACAACTTAACTAGCCTGCTGGTTCTTCCTGGGTTAACCTCCCATTATCTAGGTAATTCTAAAGCTCACACAAAAAGATGAGTCAAGTTCAGACAGCTCAGTGCAAGTTCAGATCCTTAAAATAGCAATTTATTTATATTACTCACTTGAACCTTGATAGGAAGTAAGGTAAGATAGAGCCTCTTCATTAACAAGCTTCCTAATACGAACTTCCAAGAGAGGGTTTTCCAGTTGTGTTAGTCCTTCATGTGGCACTTGAGTAGATGGAAAGCCATTCCTGTGTCCTTTCGAACAGAATTTCACTGTGAATGTCCATGTTCCAGCTGTATTTATTGGTTAAGCACTGGAAGTCATGGAGTCTCCATCTGCAGAGATATTGAAAATCCAACTGGACATGTGTAACAAAATGCATGCTTAATGTAAGTAGGAACCACACTTAGCATATGTGGAAAATATATCCGAAATTGAACTACTGTTTTCCATTTCAGATCTAAGTTTATTTGGTCTTAAATTTAGTCTTAAATGTGACCATGATGATAAAAACCTTTTGAGTTTTGATCTGAATTGAATTTAAGCACCCTAGAGGAACAAAGGTCTCTAGCTTTGTGTTATATTCTGAAGTTAACATGGAAAACAAAACAGGTGGAGCTTTGTGCCTTGCTAGTTAGATAAATATTTGATGATACTCCTGATGCTTGCCTTTCTTGCCTCAGAGAGGAAAATAAGCAACAAGCCCCAGTAAGTCACAGATGAATACACACTACAAAGTCTTGTTTCGCATTCTTTCAAAATGGGTAACCTTGTTTTTTATCTCAAAAAACCTGGCCCGGAGGACAGGACTAGGAATAGCTTTGAACTTCTATTTATGAGTACAACTACATCACCCCATGCATTACAAGGGGGAAGCTATTTCGGTAGATTAGCTGAATTTACATAACAAAACCGCTAACAGGGATTTTTGTTGTTACACACAATGCAAAAGAACCACGTTAATTATTCCTGGTAGGCTCAAAGAGCATTTATGATTTGTATAGCATTCAGTATTTGCCAAATGTAACGGCTTTCTTTACCCTAAAAAATGGACAAAGAGATGCCCTGGAGCTACTTGCAACATGCAAAAGTAAGTGTTTGTGCAGAGGACGCTTTTGCCCCAAAATGTGCTTGTTGCAGGGGAGAGTACTCTTACCAAAGCGAACGTGTATTTGGGGGGAGTAAGAAGGACTTATATGTAGTTTATTTTCTTCTCCATTTTCTCTCTTTAAATGGGAATTGCCAAGACAAAGACAGTAAGCACTGGAGAAAAAACACTTTACAAACATATTTTGAGAAGGAGAAAAATTGAAAGCCCTGAATAATACTAGTAATATTTGTTAATATTCCGAGTTTAAAAATTCCATTTTTAAATGGGTATCTCAAATTATTTAAAGGGTTTGGGATTTTTTTCTCTTTAGGGAAGTATATGATGAAAACCCTTTAATTGTAAACCTTACACTGGTTTATAGAAAAGCCAGTTTAAAATATACTTAGAATATCCTATAATTTATATGGCACCAGTGGTAGGGAACCAAGTTTCACAGAAATTTATTCTGGTTTAAGAAACAGGTCTAGGTTCAGCTGAGCTTTCTCTCTCCTAATAAAGCTCAAGTCTGGAAATTTGGCAATCCTGGAAGATATGAAAGATACAAAACTCTCTGTCCATTACCAGTTAACAAAAAAAGATGTTTCCTGTATTACCATGGAAGCAGCAGCAGCCTATCTTTAATGTTAAAAGGTGGAAGAAACCCTGAAGGAAAGCTTTTGTGAGTGGCATTGAGTTTCTTATTTGACCAAATGGTGGTCAAATCAGTTAAAAGTGCCTGTTCCATAGGCAGTTTCTTGGCCAGCCTATGGAATAGGAAACCCCGTCTATATTCTAGAGCCGCAACTGCCCCAAATAGCATGTACATTCTTGAGCATTCTTAGCAAGGAAGCAGCTTCTTTTCAATATATGTTACGGAAACTCAGTACTTGATATTCAATATGTAACACAAACTTTCTACTTCAAAGGTGTCCTTGAATGGCCATTTTGGACAAAACTTGTTGTGGTGGCCATTGGATTCACAGGAGGCCTGGTCTTCATGTATGTGCAATGTAAGGTTTACGTCCAGCTGTGGCGCAGGTTGAAAGCCTACAACAGAGTGATCTTTGTTCAGAACTGCCCAGACACCATCAAAAAACTGGAGGAGAAAAACTCTCTGTGCACTCAGCCCTCGGAGGTGAAGGATGCGGTGGTGGTGCCAGTAGCACAGACAGGTACAAACTCTCAGCTGGCGGCGGAAGAAGCAACATCGGAGGTCATGCCAGTTTGACACGGACAGCACTGCTTCTTCCTTGCAGACTAAGCCGTAGTGTTTGCTACACTACAAATGCTACAAGAAAGTAGAAATGACTGTGCATTTTTTCAGTTAAAAAAACCCCAACCAAACAACGAAAAAATACCCCATACAAAAACCAAAACCATACAAGGAAAATGGATCCAGCAAAGCAACTTGTTACTGTATGGAATGTGACCGTTCGTGACGTAGTTTTGCAACTAGTCAGCAAGTGTAGTGGAAGTGTAGAAAGTGCAATAGAGAACAGGTTCAACAGACAATGCCAAACCAATGTGACAATGTACTTTTTTTTTCTTTTCCTAACTGGGCTGGCTGGGAAAGTACAAAACAGAACTGATACAATAATTTTGTTTACAGAAGACACAAAACCTTTCATCTGTTTACTACTAAAAGTTGTATTTGCTATTCACCTTTTCAAAGATACGCTTCAAAGGGTACCAATCCAGTTATAGGCATTAAGAGAATCAAAATACAGAGAGCTGTACTGCAGAACTCACTCTCTGAGTCTCGTACAGTAACACCTTCATGTGACTGTAGTGGAGCCTGAACGCTTGGGCAGCTGTGTCAACTATGGATATTTGAACCAGTTGTTTTTAACTATGGCTGAATTTTTGAAAAGTAAGCAGTTCCAACCAGTATAAACTCATGTCTCCATAAGCTACAGACAGTTTTTTTAAATGTCAGTGAATTAAGTACAGGAAGGAGAGAGTACGTAGATATGCATTTAGAAGAGCAGCTCGGCTGCTTATTTTACTTTATAGGAGTGAATTAGACATAAATTGGATACGCAAAGTATTGAGGCAGAATTGTAAATGAAAAAAAGGCAGTTTACTGCAGAATCATACAAAAGTAAATTGTCTATTATCAAAGGTCTGGAAAAGGATGACACATAGTAAAGATGGAAACTATTTTTGGTTTTATTTTTTAAGATTCATGATACAGAAAGGTAGATGTAAGAGAACATACCTACCTACGTATCTTAAGAAAACATTAGTTTTTATCTCCTTGTTCTTAAAAGTTAGTTTTTATCTTCTTGACAGAAAAACACAAATCAATGGTTTCCTTCTGTACAGGTAAACTTAAGGTGTTAGAGATTCAACAGTTCAGTTGTTAACTTCATATTTTGAGCACTGGCATATAAAAATGAAGTGTGAATAGCATTAAAAGGTGCAATAGATAAATGAATGTAGATATAATACTGTGTCCAACAGGGGGAATTATATATAAAGAAACAATTTTATGATTCACTTTGCTAAACTGTGGTGTATACTACAAGGACACAAGAGCAAGTATTGACTTGGAGTAGTTATGTACTGGTGTGGACGAGTCTGGGGCCTGAACATAATGTATATTTTAAAAAAAAAGTTGAAAGTTCTTTTTTTTAATCTTGTATTTAGTAATGGAGGAAAAGCAAAAAAGCAAATGAAGAACCAGAGTCATGAGGACAGGAGAGTAGAGATTCACTTAAATAAAGCAGTATCTGCCACAATTACAAGTGAAGCAGAATTCTACAGAAGCCTTGAAGTTTCTACCGGTAATTTTTCTCTTTATACACACATATTTACAATGAAATAGGATTCATCCCATTCTTGCAAATATCCAGGCTGCTGGGCCTAAGATGTATTGGAGTTTATACACTAGGTATTCCTTTGTGAATATTTACTGGCTTAAGGCTCAGGGAATACTAGAAGTAGCAGTGTTAGCAAGAAATGTGTCTTCAATCAGATCATTATATTCTTTTGTATTGGAATTGCTCTTGTAATTTGGCTGTGACTAAGTGATTGTTATCTGGCTAGACAGGACACAAAATCTTGGTGCTTGAATGGGTCCTTAATACACGTCAATATTTGCTGTAAGCTGCTCCAGGTGAGGTGGATTAATGTTGAAGTTTCTTCATGTAATGGCACGCACTTTTTATATAGTTATTTCCCAGCTGTACAACTGCAACTTCCAGTTGTAGCAGCTTCTTATTTGAAATTACATACAAGAGAAACCAAATCATTTCTCCATTTAAAATTGTGGAGGACACTTCACAAGGTCTTCAGAGCATGATGACACGACTAAGGAATGTCTTGTAACTGCACACGCTTAAGATAGTCTGCAATGGCATGGTTTTCAAAAAGCTACTTGTTGAAAGGTAAATATCATGATATCTGAAGTTAGGCACTTAAAATTACTAACTGCATCTGAATGTTTGGAAGGTTGTTTACAATAAACCTGAGGACTCAGCAAAATTTAATGAAAAGGAACATTATTATGAAGGATAATTAAGAGCTTTCTGAAATAATAGTTTCTTACTAAGTGAAAGTAACCCTACTTCTTTTAGCCAGCACAAGCTTTGACTGCTGTAGCATCGTGACCCCATTGAAAGTACTTCATCCCCTCTTTTGTCAGCTCACTGGAGACTAATTCAATTGGGGTTATTTTCTTGAACAAGTACAAAATTCACCTCAAAGAAGAAAATACCTGAAGATTCTGAAAGCAGAACTGTAGCATCTAACAAGATTTTACATTTTTTAAAAAATACACTGAAGAGTCAGCAACAGAAAAGACAATGTGCAAAATTTTATACTAATGCCTTCAACTTCAAACGCTGTTCTGGCACTCAACCATATATGCAACTAAGGTTAACAGTTAATTAAATAAAAGAAAGGAGAAAGACTTCAGTTGAAATTCCTCCTCTCCCTTGGAAATATTTAATGTGGACAGCAGGAAAAGGAGCAAAATATGACACTGTCTGCTGAGATGGACAATGAGACAAGTCACCAGCAAGAGAGATTTCAGCTGGCTTGAAGCAGCCTTTAACCTTTTAAAGCATTACAGTGTTAGTCCATGCATCCCTTTCTCTTCTTAGGTGCACTGGATTTTCTAGAGCTTTCAGGGATTTCATGCAGGATTGGAATTTGTTTCTGAAGCAGGGTACAGCCTCTTCAAGAGGGCAAGGAGCTATTCATACCACCATGCCTTGGATTCTGGTCTTCAGTAATAAGGAAAGTACACAAATAGAGAAACTAGACAGATCCTTATCAACCAATGCTTTTTCATTCCCACACAAAGTACAACTTTCTGTATTAATTTATTAACCACAGTATTCTATCCTGAAAAGAAACCTACACCAAACAGTATAATGAAGGCTATAAGATAAAGTCTAAAGACTTTTTAATGAAGATGCCATCTCAAATAAAGAACTGTATCAAACTCCTGTGTAACCACAGTGCAGCTCTGGCAAATATGCTGACAGTGGAATTTGGCCTGGCTAAACCCACAAGGGCAGAACCCGGCTCTGAGCTGCCATTAGCAAGAACAGCTTAATCTGCATTCTTGTTTAAAGGAAGTTTTAATAAAGGTAAGTAAAAGTAATTTGGTGTCGGGTCAGATCTGGATGTTTAAACAAGACACTCCTGTATTCACTCCTGTGAACATGCACATTTCTTTTCCAGTTTTTAAGTTACAAGCATTATAAAGTTTATTTCAAACTTGCACAAATATACCACTTTTGACTATCAGTAGCATTACAAAGATTCTTGACTAGTCCAATTGTGCCATTCATACACTGCTCTATCTGAAGGTAGTGTTTATTTTTGTTGTGTAGAAAAAGTAGTAATTCCCCATCTCCAGAACAACCAGTTTATAATTTCCAATAATGCAATGAAACTTACATTCTGATGAAAATGTTTTACTGTGTAAAATATTTGGAACTACAAGTTTGTGTTATTTGTTTAACTCCCTCTCTTTTGCAAAAGAAAAAGTGTATGTTTTTGTGGGTGAATGTGTACTGGAAGACAGAAGGTACGGGAAACAAAAGTAATGTATCTGCTTAATGTTGTGAAAAAATGTATTTGTATTAAACAAATTACTCAAAGTACTGTAGTATTCTACATTTGTCACCTTGTTACACAGAGCATCACATGCTGAACATGAATTGGCAAGACCACACTCTTGGCAAGCAAGATGAACAGTGTATTCTGCCATTTACTCAATACTGATAAACCTGCTAAGCTGCAAGGGGCTGCTTTTGGGAATCCTGCCTTGGCAGAATGCTCAGGAAAATAACTTGTGGTACAAAAACACTTGAAAAGAATTACAGTTACTTCACTTGCAGGCTTCAACCCTACAAAAAAGCCTAAAAAGCAACTGGTTTTACATCCATAGAATAATGGACAACTAGTTCTAGGTTTCAGCTCCAGGAGGGTAAGAGGACAAAAGCTTCCTAAGGAAAGCAGTGCCTTGGAACAAGCTGTTTGTTACAGTAATTTTGGAATGTCCAACATGTAAATGCTTTAAATATGGACTGGACACTTAAATACTTTAAAGCTACTCCCAGCTCAGACTGTCAGCATGGATCCTGTTCCTTTTTGACTTGGTGAGGTTTTCTCCTTTTTCAAAACTCTAAGGACATTTTTTTTAATGAAAAGGAATATTACATATTTGCATTATAAAAAAGCCTGTATATTTTGTGAAGTGTAAAACCAAAGAAAATATCTTACCTTGACTAAAACAGAATGTTCCAACCAAGGTCCAAATTTAGTTTTCTACAGATCCACATACCCCACATCTTTCTCCTAGATGGTCAGCTGGGGAGAGAGTGGGTTAAGTTTCAAAATACCACAATTCTAGCTGGAATAAGTCATCATATGGCTGATGATTGGTAAGAACGTATGTTCAAAACACAGACGTAGAGTTTTAGCTAATTTCATTCCCTACATCCAAGGCTAACCACTTGTTCATTTTCTTAAAGCTGCCCTAACTAGCTCTCTATGTAAATCAAAATGAATTCACAAATCCCTGCAAAATATAGTACAAAAGAAACTGCATCCCCTAAGAAGTTATAGTAATAAAGATCTATTAATTTCCATTTATTAGCATATGGAAAAGTGGAGCCAAATTTGGTTTCAGAAATAAGAGAGTAGAAGTATGGGTTCTTATGCCTTTCTTCTTTGCACACAAGAGTTTGAATCTCTTGATGAAGGCTACCATTAGAACACAAAACACATTTCTGTTTAGTTTGATGTCTGTATACACACATCCCAGCCAATAAAATATTAAGGCTGTTCTGCATGAGCTTTCCTAAAAGTCAAAGAAATTCTCAAAGAACTTGCCAAAAACACTGACTGGTATACCATATTTCCACTACCTACGACATAGAGCTCAGAAAATAACCTTGATTAATCGAGAACAGAGTGATTCCAGTCTGCTGGAGAATGTGGGCCCTGGGACAAATTTGCCCTTTTACTACTTGCAAATACCTATAACTGGTACTAACTGAATCACAGGACTTCCTTTTTTCTTTTTTAACACATAAAAGATAATAGACACAAAAATACAGTAATCAGCACTATTCCAGATAAAAATCAAAGAAGAAAGTAATTTTTAAGTGTGTTAAGTACGTTACTCATAATTTGAGGAAATACTTCTATAATGAAACATGGATCATTACATCTGTGTATGCACATACGTGGGAACACGATGAAGAACATGATCAACAAACTTTAATAAGGGCTCACAAGCATAGAAGTGAAAAGCAAAGTAGCAAAATTTAGATGGGGCCATATTAAACTCAGAAAAGAACAAACACAGGTGTTAACAGCTCACAGAAGAACGACTGCTACTTACAGGAGCTCTGAAGATACAGTCAAAAGAACCAATCAGTCTAGAAATTCAGGCAAAGGCTTTAATGAATCTTCAAGTGCCACTTTACCTCTAAGTTTGCTACCAAATTTTGAGAGCTGGGGAAAAAGAGTATTTCATTAAAAAGTATGGGTAAGATTTTTTGAGCACTTTGTATCTTAGCAATGGGCATCATAACTTTATCAATTTTCAAATCAGCATGGTACTGCCTTGGTTAGCTGTGTGAACTTGAGGAAGAGCAGACATTTTAGTCTAATAACTTGATTAGTTTCATTTTTTCCTTCGTAACAGGTAACTAGTTACATATTAAACCCTTCATTTGAATAAAATTGGACAGTATTTGCAATCAAGCAGTCAAGGCTTAGGGAAGTTGATTACGGGCCACTATGGTAAGTATGTTATCGTCAGCTTATTTTCAGTTTCATTACAGGAACTCTCACAGGACCTTGCCAGCTGTTTTTAAGACCACAGCTTAATCTGCAGTGCATAAATCACAACACCGCATTAGCAAAGTCTCTCACCTTCATGAAACACTGCTTTTGGGGAAGTCTGGAAACCAATTATAATGAATTTTTACTCTTGACACAGCTAGAAGATAGAAAGATAATGTATGCATTGTATCATGCTGAGACTGACCAAATAAGCCAGTTTGACATAATCCTGTATCGCGGACATTTTATTGCCTTTTATTAGAAAACTAAACCTGGAAGG
>WEIT01029376.1:900-11584 GCA_013389985.1 Dryoscopus gambensis | reverse complement strand
ACCTGGCGCGGGTGGGCAGGCCTCGCTTTGCGCGCGGCCGCCGGGGCCTGAGGTGGCCGAGGCCTGAGGCGCCGTTGGAGAGGCTGGTGTCCTTGGGGCGGGGGAAGAAGCATGTAGCGAGGCCGGCCCGGTGGCGCCGGTCATTTGATTCCTGTGCCTGGTTCTGGAACCAAAGGATGTTACTGAGCAGTCTGCAGGCTGCCCCTTTTCGGTCGCTGTTCAAGAGGGGAGGGTGCTAATCAGTATCTCCTTTCTAAGCCATCCTTCTTCCCTTAAAGGTGAAGCACAGAGTCTTCTTAAAAAGACATTTCAAAAATAAGCACAGTGGCTTTGAATACCAGACGTTATAATTTATAGGGTTTTTTTCTTAATGGAACTAGTCAATCCCAGCCAGCCAGCTGAACAAATATGTACAGGTAGAGAGCACTGCTAGCAATTTCACATGCTAAAACTTCGTCATTCCATTTTTGCTACTGTAGTAGCTATTTCTGCATACACACTGATTGCTGTGAGAAAAGGAAGAGAATGCTTATTCCTGTTCTGAACACTAGGGTGGGGTAGTGCCTTTAAAGGTGAAATTTCTCCTTCGGTAAAAATAGAATTTAAGTAGTAATTTTATCACAGTGCTGGTGCACAAAGCAGCAGTATAAAAGTGGTTGTTTAATATGTTGTACATTCCACTTCATTATTGTAAAATTAATGTTTGTCTAGAAATATATTTTATTCTCCCTGTTTCTCCTACTACATTGTCTTGTTCTAGGTAGTCAAGCCACATACTCCTTTAATAAAGTTCCCAGACAGAAAAAGTAGTCCCAGACCTAAAAGTAAGTATTTCATCTATAGATACAACTTATGTCATTTTTTTTTGCATAAACTGTTTTATATAAGAATCAGCACACAATTTTTCTGCTTCAACTATGCAACTCAACTGATTTTGAGCAGGGTTTCTGAATGATAGTTGTTTTAGTTTGAAGGCTTCCTTTTCAGACTCTATACAACCGTGGGAATATAAATAATACATGCATGCCTTTATTTTTTGGTCAAGGCAGATTCACAAGGATTTCTAGTGATATTTTTCTGCTTATATAAAAAGTCACATTTTTGAAAACACTAATATTTGCCTGAAGTGATAGTATCCAAGTGAATTTGAAACAGCCTTAGGTATTTGGTGATCTTTGCAGAAAATGATGTTGCATTTTCCTCATCCTTTCTTTTCCTAACTGGAGTGTGTGATGTCAGGAGTATTTAAAACCCTGATTTATGGCTAAGAGCCATTCCACTGTACATTTTAAGAAGTGTTTCTTTGTGCTAATAATTAGTGCTAAGAAAAAATTAACTTCATTGCAATCTTTGACATTAATTTTTACACCTATAGCTATGTGTATATTTACAGGAACCTCAATACTGTTACATTTAGAACATCAAAGTTAATGAGCTATATGTTGTTTTAATGTTCCTTTTGACTCAATAAAGCATTTGAAACTAAAGTAGTAGATGTTTTAAGAAGCTCTGTTGTTATTCTCGCTTGTTTAGAAATGATACCATACCATGTATTTGCCACAGAATTATATTTAGGATTTAGCTTTAAGCTTAGTTTATCCATTAACACTGCAAAGTATCTACAATGAACATCAGTGTCACTTCTGACTTACCTGTGAATTCTTCAGAAACTATTTTTGGTGATAACTTTCAGTCAGAATTTTGTATGTTGTGCCCAGTTCAGCCAACTGCACCACCTTTCATGCCAGTGAATTGCTTTCTCAAAGGCTTAAAAACATGTTATTCAGCTTATGCTTATCTTTGCATCACAAGATTTTTGTGGCTATATATTTCAAGTATGTTAGACTTTTCTACATTAATTAATTTCTGTTGCCTCACTAGTAAATTGCAATCTACTTCACTTTGTTTGAATGCTGTAGCAATAACTGTTTCACCGTACCAGAATGTTGCTTCTATATAGCTAAACAGAGCTCTGTGGATCAAGACTATACTTTTAGGGATGTGAGTGCTTTAAAGGCCAGCCAAACTTTATTATCATATTACTACTGCAAAATGATGGTCTCAAACAGGGAAGGGAAACTGTAGCAGGGACTGTATCTGAGCTTAAGCAACAGCAGTATTAGGCCAGGTATTTTTTAGTCTTGACTTCGGGTTTTTGATTGGCTAATGCTTCTATTGCAAATACACTTCAGACTTTAAAAAATACAACAGAAGAAAATCTTAGGCGAATATCTAAATATTTATGTGGTGTATAAAACAAATTTGGGGAAACTCTTTTTTTTTCGTATGTAAGGTATGTTACTTCTTAAAACAAAATTACTTTGTAGTCATTACTAGCCAAAACTATTTTCATCTGTGTTGTTTTCTTCTGTTTTCATCTTCTGTTCCCTTTGCCTTCTGCTCTTAAATTTTAAAATTTCAGCTTAATGGCATGCCCCCTGTTCAGATTCTGCTCCTTCTGATGGGTTCTCTTCCTCCTTGCTCTGTTTGGGACCTTACTTTCTTGATGACATTTTGTAACATTAAGAATGAGTAAAGCATTCTATTACATGTTGTGGTATGCCATAGTTGTGAGCTTTTTCTTTCTCTAAGCCTCTACCTCTTTTTCATTTGTTTGTCTTTACAGTTGCAGTAAACAAAAAGCATCATCCTAGTTGGATGTTAGTTATTTATCTTTCTACATAATCCCCTCCACACACACATTTGATACTTCATGCTGCTTTGCAAGTACAGCTTCCCAGTGAAGAAGGCTTTGTTAGGATCTCTGTTGATTTATATTCTGTTTCCACATCGGTATTTCTGCCACTCAAATATGCTTTCTTTTACTTTCAGAATTTTTTCACTGTGTTCTTGGTATATTTAACAACAATAAAAACAGCTTGTGAGAAGTAGAGTATCTTTTAATTATTTTAATTCTTTTAAGTATTTTTTATAATGAAGAACATTGTAAATAACTGGTAACTTGTATTGGCTGCTCACTAATTAATTTTACAGTCTTGTTATATTTCTGTAATGGTTTTGCAATCTGGATTTCAGCACTGCAATCTCTACAAACAAGTATGCCATCTCTTGATGCTTCAAAAGCACCAGAGTCTGTAGGAGGCAGATCACCAGCATTTCAAAATATTTCACCTGTTAGTAGAGTACAAGGTATACCAGACGCTTCTGAATTAACAAGAACCTTACCTCAGAAATACAGAAGAAAACTAATGTCAGATGAAGAGATTGAATATATTCAAGTAAGTTTCATTTATTGATGTGTATTGTCTGTATTTACCTAGTATTTATCTTATTTCTACACCTCCTTCCTAGTTAAAAATACGGTATTACATTGTAATTCTTGGCAAGTGTATACTCGGAGTTTTCACTGCTTTGATGCACAGTACCCAAACTACAAAATCTTAATACACAAGGTACCCAACTCTCACTAATTAGTAGCTTGTGGTATCACTAATTAGAGGGATACAGACATGCAGACAGCTTGTGATAGTTGTAGCCTACATTAATCACAGTCACTACCTGTTTTGTAACAGCTGTTTAACGTGTAATTTGAATATTCTGTACAGGAGCACAAAAGTCTGTTCTTAGACCAGCAAAGGCTATTACCAGGTGACTGAAGTCCAAAATATTCCCCAAGCTATGATGAGTTTCTTACAGGTTGTCAAAGGCTGAGGCCGCTGGTGCTTTGTTAAAGAAGTTTTATTTCATGGCTAAGTCCATAGTAAAGTCCATGGGCTAAAGCCCAGAGTTACAGTAAAGTCCAGTTTNTTGTTTGAGTTTTGTCTAGGGCAGGGTTAACTTTATCAAAGGCAGGGTACTGTAACTAGGTCTAAGGATTTCTGCTTAATACAGTTTCTTTAACTAGGTCTAAGGGTTTTTGCTTAATGCAGTTTCTTTCTTATTTCTAAGGCACTTAAAATACACTTCAGTCCTCTCAAAGCTGTGATTTACCCACAGCTCATGCCTGTGTGACTTGATATATTCTTCTTCCTCTGCATTCTTTGGTACTGAGGCCTGGATGCAGTAGAGTTAAGGGGAATTGTTGGAATGCAGGCTGCTACTGGATTCCAACAAAGCTAGTTTTTATAAGTTATGTATTAGTAAGTTACTGCTTGTATTTCTAGTAGTGGAAATACGTTATTAAACTTGATATAAATATTTTCTGCAATATTTGCAAATATGCCATTGTACATAAAAGGCAAGAAAAACCTGTTTTTGTTCTGTAACAATTTTCAGTTGTAAACACCGATGCTTAAAAAGGGAGAATGTACAAAATATGAAGAACTGGAGAGACAGGTGTGAGTTTGAAATTAAAAGACACATAGCTTTGTTAAATTATAAGGACACCTACAGTGTGATCATATTAACAGAGGAAATCAGTTTTCCTGCATGTATATCAGTAGGGTATTATAATTAGAAATAAAATTAATCATTTTGCATAGTAATAAGCTCCTTGATCTCTAGCATAAATTTTCTAATGGTGAGGTAAATTGTCAAATAATTTTATTGGCAAAATAATGAATTGAGTACCTTTATGATTTCTCATAAAGATTGTAATGGCTGACCTTGGGTTTGTTTTTGCTTTGGAATTTGGGCAGTGAAAATAATTCTAAAACTTCTGTTTACCACTGCTGTGTTTATCAGATCTTTCTAAAGTGAGTAAGAGTCATGTTTCTTCAGTGGGAGAACGGGAAGAAACTATAATTACAGGTTGCAGGTATTGATCTTTTTGTATTCTCCCCTTAAAAAACGGAGTTCTTATGGGTAGGTGCTGATACTTTGACGCTCTGTGCATGTTCCTATACAGGTTAAAAATCAATGTCTAGATCAAAAATTAAAGCTAAAACTCTATTTGTTAATCTAGAACAGTGAAAAAGATTTGATCTCCATTTTCCATTCTTTTAGTGGAATATATTTAACTATATGCTTTTATTTTACAGCGTGGAGGTCCGGAATAAATATGGAAGATTATTTGCCACTGTTGAAGAATGAAATATTATATTCACAATAAAGGCATTTCCTTAATATTATAATTGTATACTAATAGCTTTAATAAAAACCCATATGAAGGGTGAGAAGGTTGACACAACGCACTATATATTAATTTGTTATTGAGAAAGCCATCAACAGAAAATCTAACGAGCATTTGATGTCCACATAATTGAAGTATTTTTCTAATTAGCCATTTGCAAACTCTCCAATAGAACTGAATTTTCTATTTAAAAATATTCAAATGTCTCATTGGGATTGATTTTATGGGCAGAAAAGAGACACAGAAGTATTCTCAAATATTATTAAAACTGGGATTTTTTTTAGTAGTTATACACCTGAATAGCAGATTGAGGTTGGGAAAGTAAATATTAAAATAGGGAATATTTAAATTACTAACTGTTTCAGAAGAGAGCCCTTTGGGTCTTATTCCAGCTAGAAGTCCGCAATATACCTGATCTCTAGGCTTAATTTGCATACTCCTTAATATACCTAGTCCATAACTAAAGCCTTTCTTTCATGTGGCAAACCAAAGTTAGCTAGGGTCTACCTGTGCATCTCAGGCTGGTACAGCCAACGGCCTTGGCCTTAGCCTTCAGTCACGCAGCTTTCAGCCGAGGGGCCACATAATGCCGTAACCTATGGCATGGAAGAGCAGCTGCACATTCCCCTCTCCAGTCTCCTCCGGCACTGGAGATAATGGCGCCGATTGCTTCATCATCCCTCTTCCCCTTTGCGTCTCCGAGTTACCAGGAGCTGGGGATAATTGCAGACAGCTCTTGTGAGTTGCTAGCGTGAAGCTGCGTACGCAGTGAGTGGGGTGGTGAGGGGTGTGGTGGCACTGACAAACTCTCCGCCCCTCTGTCCTTCCCCTATTCTCCTCCCCCAGCAGCAATGAATGTATGAGTGCGTGCCAAGTACGACGAGAAACTTGACTTCTTGGGGAGGGACAGGTTGGTATATGCAGAGCTCCTTAGCTTCCCCCGGCTCACACAGTGCAGGGTTCCCCTCTGTCAGGAAAATTAATCCACGATGTCAGACGTTTATGTCCAAAAAGGAGACAGAGGAGTCCTGTAACTTTATTTGGATAAAGGGAGAGGCCTTGGGGCATTTCCCATGGGGTCTTTCAAATTGCTGGAGGATGCAGCCTCTTTTTTACCCTAATTTCCCAGCCGCATTCCCCTCTCTCTTTCTCCATTGGCTGAGGTACTTGAGAGGTACAGACTTCCCAAAACGCCTAATACGGACCCCCTTTTTCTTTGTATCTCTGTTATTTTTCTCTAAGTCCAGGAATTTAGCATGACCTTGGGTGAGCAACAGTCTCTGTCAATTAGTGGAATTCTTCTGGAATTTATGGTTCCTCTCATTGCTTCTTTCACCTATCAGTATCTGGCTTTATCTACCAGCAGGCCCGCAGTTTGTAAAGACATATCCCTCTCATTCCTTTCACTTCTGAGGGGTCGGCTGGGACCAGTCGCTTCTTGATAGATGGTCAAGAGGCTCCTGTGACAGCCCTCTTGTGACTGGGGGAGGGCTGTGATGGAGGGGAGCCCCATGGTCCTGGGGCTGCCTGCAGCGACACTGGCTTTGGCGGCCTCTGCCTGGTCTGTGGACTGACCTGGCCCCATCTCGCCTTCCGCACACGATGGTGGGGCCCTGTTGTGAGGTGGGGCGATAATACAATTATAGGGTGAGAGGGTTGGCCTTGTGTGGGGGAAGCGGCTGGGGGAGGCAGATTGTTCCCCCACCACTTGAGTCATTAAAGACTGGTATTCACGGACAAAAAAAACCCCTCTAACTAATTAAAGTTAGAAAGTGGTATGTTTATTACGCCGGCAGGTGGCACGGGAGTCACCTCCTAGAGACGTGCCAGCAGCTTACGTGGTTATTTGCCCTTTATTTATTTCACAAAGTATTACATATTAATCATATACTTATTTCCAGCACCTCCCATTCCCCGCTTCCTATTAAAATGAGGTTATTAGTCCTTCGCGCGTGCACAATTCTTTTCTTGATTTGGGTCGGTGGTCTCATTTTGAGTCAGTGGCCTCAAAAGATGAAGTCAGGAAGCTCTTTGTCACTATGAACTTTCTACCTTCTATTGTGGGCAAGCATCGGCAAGCCTTCTGGCAGTGGTCCATACCTCCTGCCTGTGTTTAAACATGCAATCTAGGTGCTAGCTATAATTCTATCAGCTTCTTTTGTCCCTATGACAGTTCATTTATTATAAGCAAAGTTTAAGACAGGCACATAATGGTGAATAGCTGTAGAGGTCTCCCCTCTGTTCCCCTGGGGGGAGGGGGCTCTGGGATGGCAGCAGAGTCATCACGGGGTCTGTCTCTGCCCCTGCTCCCTGGTCACATGCACCCTGGTTCTATGCTCCTATTGGTCCCAAAATGTTCCCCTGGCCTGGAAAACTCTGGGTTCGGGGAGGATTCCTCAGTCTATGTGCTGGCTTCCAGCATGCGGCTGGTAATAAAGATCATCCTGAAACATCTACAAAAATGAGCCTTCCCTGATTTCTTCTATGGGCAAGCTGTCTCTGGGAAGGTTGTAGAAACCTGTCTACAACAAATAGCCCAATATTTCTTGGTTAAATTTCTAACCCTTTGTGAACTTATCTTTTGGTTCAATCAATACAAATTGCTTCTAACTCCTAGCTAAAGTTTAACTCTTCATAATCTTGACTCACACTGTCCTGACACCAGGCTTTCATAGCCTCCTCCTGAGGGAAGGCCCTGGCACGGACACCTCTCCAGCCTGTGGCTTGACAGCTGTGTCTAAGATGGCAACATCCGCAGAGGCTACACTAGCATGCCCCTGAAGTTGAGAGCCTCTCCTTAGTTTGCTACTGTTGATTCAAAGAAAATCACCTAACAGTGAGACACTGTTAAGAAAGCATTCCTTTATTTGATATCAGGGATCGTGTTTGGGGTGTCCCTCCATGAACACGTCTGCTTTGGCATTATTCCCACGGGTATTGTAACATTCAAATGACTTACCAAACCACTCCCCAAATCCTCCCCACTTGGTACATAACCTGTACGTCACCTGAGACTTTCTTGGATGTTTGTCCTTTATGTTTTTGTGGAGCAAGATGGCCATCTACTGTCCGATATTTAGAACTGCAGTGCTTTTCCTGGGGTTCTTGGGCTGCTTACTTCAATTTTATATGATTTCCTTGTCTTTCTCATTATGTCCTCCATTTGAACTGCCACGCTGACTTATCACCCCTTTATCTTGGTACAGCAGGATTCATGCAATTAGCCCCAGCCAAGTGAGACCCAGGACTCTTTCATCTGGACAGGTTTCTACTTATTTAGTGTCCTGAAGGTCTTAGGTCATTGTAATCAAGCCACAGCTGGCGAGTTTTGCTCATTTTCTCAGCCTCTAGTTATCAATGTTCTACTACAAGCTAATGGTCTAAATAGCAATTAAAACAAAGCTATGAATGCCGGTTACAAAGTAAAACTAGACTATAAAATGTAAATTACAAAGTTTAGGCAAACTACAAAATCAAGTAGAAACAAACTGCAAACTAGGCAAAAATACAAAATTCTTTGTTTAGCTTCTTTCACTGTGTATAAAGTAATGGGTAAGAGCACCAACCAAATTGTTGCTATTAAAAAGGTGAGTATCAGAATATTTTCCCAATGTGTGATTAAGTGTTTGGTTGCTCTTGATCTGCCTAATGGTTTGTTTTTTTTTTTTGACCAGCCTAATGGGTAACAGGGAAAGATTTTGTTTCTAGAGTGTTTTGTTTAAATGATCCAGTTAAGCCATCTTTAATACTTTTTTCCCCAAGAAGGCAGACTAGCTTCAGTCTTACCACATTTTTGAGTTTTTCAAGGATTACCTGGTCTGTAAGTTAAAATTTTGGTTATTAAACAGGTGTATCCTTAAAACAAAATGCATTTCCAAAAATCAGGCTTTATTAGTCCTTGCTAGTGTCTCGCTCTTTTAATTCTTTCTCCTGCCATACCTTCTTTTCTTCAGTCTTGGAATGTTACTCCTGATGAAATTCTTCAGAATGTTAATTTTTGGACAAAATTTGACAAAAGTGATCATAGATCTGGAACTTAAATGTTTGAATATAAATGTTAACAATATCTGTGTTTTCATAAAGTGTTTCACTTCATACTATCTGAAGAAGTTTTTTGTATTAAAACCAGTGATTAGTTGTACTTCGTGAGGGATGAAAAATGCATGTTACAGTCCTTTGGTTAATTAAAGGGCCTACTTTACTAGGTGAGTTAAACCATATAAATAGTTAGTTAAACCATATAAATAAAGTAGTTTTGTTTGATACACTAATCCATTTTAGTGTTATAATACTGTTCCCTGTATGGTTGCTACTAGTAGCAGCTGTTGTGAAAAACTTGCTTGTTTGTACCAGAATATTTTCTAACCTTTTATCAGCTGGAAATATCCGTGATTGTATTCTGAACTTGAAAATTTCAGGGCAGTAGATGATTGAGATAGAAGAACTTTAAGTTAGCCCAAGTTTACAGAGTATGCTAATTTTACTAGAATCATTCTAAGACAACTGTCAATTACTTTGGCCTCATTTCTCCCTGAGAAGCTCATTAGTGGTATAATAAAGCTGTATGCTGACAGTTTACATTATGTCTGTTTTCAACCATTGTGACTATTTTTAAGCTTTCATAAAAGCTAATGTCATGAAGACAATTTCCTTTTGGTTTTAGTGTTTGTTCTTTTGAGTTTGATTTTGGTTGGGATTTTTTCTTTGGATTCTTTTAAATTTGTTTGGTTGGTTGGTTTGGGGTTTTTTCCCCGTAAAAAAATACCAACGAACCAACCAGAAAACCCACCACCTAGCTGGTAAAGCATTTCATGGTACTAAAACTCATCCTGTCTTAGAATAACACTAAAGAATGAATCCCCTATTGTCAGGGCAGATGGCTTAGTCTTATATAATATGAATCATTTCTTTTCAGATTAAACTGGGACATGAATCATATGCTAAAGATGGTGAGTTCTAAAACAAAATCATGTTGCAGAAGCTGTGCTTTATTTGCTTTGTTTTTGTAAATTCGTACATTAATTTCCCACATCATAACTGAGAAAAATTAGCTCAACTCTTTTAGTGTAAAGCTTAATTAAGAATTGCTTCCCAAATATCAGAGACAGAAAAAAACAGCAGAAATATCTGCATGCATAGTATATGTCTTAATAATTGGCTGGCTTCTCTATTTAAGTGTAATACAAGCACAAATAATCTTTACAGCACTGAATTTGGAATACCTTGTACTGATGCAGCTCTGTGCCTTAAATATATAAGAAAGGTGAGAGTGTTTATCTTATTTTTCAGATATTTGCTTTGTTCTATTTTTATGATTTATGCTGAGACAAAAGTTAATAAAAACAAGATATTAAAACTCCAGTCTCTGTGTGGATTTGTTTTATGTTGAGAAATCAGGTCCATAAAGCAGTGTGTTTTAATTATGTGCCTTTGGCATGGATATTGCAAGTAAAACCCCAATAATCATGGCCTTCTCTTACAGCTTCTGTGGTGTAGTAGAATTTTGTATGTGTATAGGCTACCATCCTTAAGGGATCCTGCATCAGATTGCCAACTTTCTGGTAAAGAATCTTTGCTTTCAACTCTTCAATTCCATTCTAATGGAAGAATTTTTAAAGAGAAACTGAGCACTCATCCTGGAGTCTCCCAGTT
>WEIT01029352.1:9492-48935 GCA_013389985.1 Dryoscopus gambensis | reverse complement strand
CTGAAAAAAAAATATTTTCCATTGCTTCATTGCCTTTTCCTCTTTCTGAAAGGTCACAGACTTGCACACAGGAAAGAGCAGATATTGAAGAAAAGGACTTTGTTACTTCTAAAGTAACTATTTTACTGGTGAGAGCATCATGAAAACAAAGCCCTTATGCTCAGAACATTCTCCAAGACTGAAAAAAACTCTTAAAGAAAATATATCCAGCTAAGTTAATATCCTACATAATACACACAGTTACTGTTTTCAGAGTACCTTTAACTTAACATGTCCATTATTTCGCTAATCTAGATACAGATATTCTGTACAGACCATCAATGGTATTTATTATACAGATAATCTCAAAAAAAATCACATTATCTTAAAAAAAACCAACCAAAACAAACCAACCAACCAAAAAACCCAACACCCCACCCACCCCGAAACCTCTAAGAGAAAATGCTATTTTGTTTTATATAATAGCACAGCATCAGCAGTCAGGATTTGACAAAGTCAGTATCTTCTGATGTAAATCCTTACATGTGCTGCTGATGTAATTTTGCTATTTCTTTTTCAAAGTCTTGAGGCTGGCTAGGGATGAAAGAATATTCTGAGAGGTAGCCTGGCAAGTTTTCTGAATGGTTGTAGTCTCCCAGCTCGGCTAAAATATTAAAAAGAGAGGTTATTGTTTATCACTGATGTACTTGGCATTGTGCAATGGCCCCAAATTCACATGAGTCTGCTCCCACATAATTTATGATCTACAGCAAACAAAAATAGAGACGACATTTAAACTCCCCTTTACCATTTTGAATAAACAGTCACATTCTCAGTGAATACCACGGAGATTATTTAGAGAGAGCTTTGATTATGCACTTATGAAGGAAGTTTGTAAAGTGTTTAATTTTTAATAGACAAATTAATCCATAAATGCTGTCATTACAGCTAGCACCAAGTAGGATATATATATATAGGATAGTATTCAATTTTTCTTTTATTATTTTACCTTTGCTTGTTTTCATGTGATTACACAATTTTATTATTTTAACACTACAACTGCTATTTCATCATGAAGATCTGCAAAAACCACCAACNTGCTAAAAGTACAATCTTTGAGGCTTTTGTAACTACAGTAAAAAAAAAAAATTCAGCTCTAAATATCTGCAGCCCCTATAACAGATCTACAGTGATAGACAAGAAACATAAAATGAAAAATGGAAAGATAACAGTAATGCATCATGATACGGGGTCCTGGGCAGGCCTAGTGGCACTGACAAGACAGGTGAAAGCACTTATGGAGCAGGAGGGTGACAAAAGGAAGGAAGGGTAGGAAAAAATTCTGGGTCACTTGCATCACCACAAACAAATCCTATTTTAAATAATTTAAAAACTAGAAAATTGGGACCAGGTTTTATAACGGAATGCATTCCTTGCTGAAATCCAAGAGTACAGGACTGAGATCTGTATCTGCTATTTATATATATTTATAAAGAACACAGGAAGTTTACTACTAGGCAGGTACAGAAATCATTAAATAGAGCTCTGCACACTGAAGAACTTAACGGCAGCAGGATCTCGTGGATAAACGTAAATACAATGCACTGTGCATGCCCACCACTTCTACAATATTTTAAAAAAAAACCAACCCGGAGTGCATTCTTAATACCCTAAAATGTTATCAAGTTTTCATAGCTCCTGTTACATTATCAAATACTTTATCTCATCTAAGACAACTCCCTATGGCATGACAGCATTTGCAGTACATTTTTCAGGCAGCTGAAGTGTGGGAGCTCCGTTTAAGAGAAACAGTTCTATTGATTGACCCAGAAAAAGGTGACCACTTGGCAAAACCATGCACAAAACATGACATTAACATTATTATACATTTTTTATGAAAATATTAACATAGACATTATTTATCCAATATGTACGAAGTATATAAAGTACTTAAATACATAACGTGGATGTAAGTACCTTTAACAGTAGAAGAACATGAATACAGATGAATATATCAGGATTGCTTAAATTAATTTAAGTTTATGAAATAAAACTGAGTGAGGAAGAAAACTAAATCTCAGTTTTCAAGACTCATCTACTCACTGCATGGCTTAAAATTGCCAAGATGGGTATTGAACTTTTTGGCCAGATATGACCAGAATTCTCTTTTCCACACTTATTTAGAGGTGCACTGTATGGTATGTTAAAAAATGTTTTAGTGTCTTAAGAAATACTTTTTAGTATCATTCTCAAAGCAAAAGCCACAACTCCATGCCTCAGAATACACAGGCATAAAAGAGTATTGATTTGGGGTTTTCTAACAGCATGGCTTTAAGTATTTTTTCCATGTCCAATTCAGAAAAATATGCTGGGGGAGGACAACCAATCGATTTCCTTAATCATGAGAAAATTAGCACCATGCCCACAAACACCACAATATAATGCTATACAAAGTGCATTCTTTAGAAACTAATCAATAAGACTTTTTATATATTGCAGAACTAACAAGTACACAAACACCAATTATACTTACATTGAACAGCATAGGAAGCCAGAAGAGCAGCAGTATTATAAGGACAGGGTAATCTGTTTTGTTTTTAAAATGAGAAATAAAATTACATATTTCATATGACATTTGGCTATTTTGAAAACCCTAGCCTTTTATAGTCTAAGGACCAATTTGACAGGTAACTATTATAAACACTTCAACTTGCATAGACAGTGATTTGTTCTTAATATATTTTTACTTTTGCAGGCAAAATCTCTCATTATTAAGTTTTTCTTGACCAAATTTGCATTTAATGTTTGATACAACAAAAATATCTTACCTTCCAGTAAGAATGTCCTGCTTAATTTGCAAAAAGTACTGGTACCTTATTTAGAAAAGCAAACAAAAAACACTATAATTAAAAATAAAATTATTCCATCATTTTTCATCAAATTAATGTATTTTGCTTTCAGTTAGTGTAAAACTAAAACTCGGCATTCTGCATGCTATTTCTTAAACTCTAATGGGAAAGAAATGAAACCTTGCTTAGTAAAATAATAATACAACTTGGTAAATTAAATTACTTACAGGCTATGAAGTTATACATTATACTTCACTAAAAGGCTACAAATTTCACATTCTTCCTGCTTTATACAGTAACCACAAGTTGAAGTTTGCATCTGTGTATAGACATACCCTCAACAGGAGTGGTCTGTACTCCAAATAGACAGAATTAATTTATTCTCTCTGAGTATTTGATACTACCGTGTCTTCATTTATATTAATTATTCTAAATATTTTGGAGCAACATTGTTATTACAAAAGTTGTTGACTCTATTATGTTAAACACCTCTCAATTAACTTCCCTTGAACTTCTAAAGTTCTCTTAATTATGATGTGAAAAAAGCTTGTTTTAGAAATTTGTCTAGTTTTTCCATGCCCATTCTTTTCAAGTCAGGAAGGAGATGGATATAACAAAAGGAATGGCCAAACACTTTAAACCACAAACTATTTCCCACCAAACAGGGGCAGCAGAAACACCATGACTTAAAAATTTCAACAAGCCTGAAAGTACAAATTTCCCTCTAAATTACTTCCTTTGTTTCTCCAACAAAACCCAAATATTTTGTTTACACCTCAGAATGAGTCTTTTGTTCATCCCATTTAGTGCCTTCATATTTCACTCAGAGGTTTTAGAAAATTTCAAAAAAGTATAATGTTTACATGAAGTGGCAAATCACAAGACTGCAGTGGGGTAACAAACTTCTTATAAAGATGGCAGGATATTAGCAAAAGCTTAAACTTTCAGAAGAAAAATTCTTGCAACAGAGCATAAAAGCTGCTGTAGAAATTATCTCTACTGTCTTTTTAATTTTTTAATAATACTTACACTGAGTGGCAAATTTAAACATCATTCCTGCTTTCTTAGAAATTTATTTTGGCTTGGAATCTCCTACATTATTACTATAATAATAATCATCTGGTTTCCTTCTTGTAGTTCTGATTTAAAAGCTGGGCTATACTCATTCATTATAAACACCAACATTACTTATGAAAAGCATTAAATATTAAATATTTCCCAATAATAATTTAAACTAAGAAATTAAAGCCAAAATATATCACTTCATTACACTTAATATGATTTCTCATAACTGTGTAGTCTTCAGAGGGTGGATTAACTACCACTTTAAAGGCTTCCATAAACATTTACAAATACACGCACAGAAATGCAATCATTTACAAGCTATATAACAGTAGAAAAGTAAAACATTCCATGTTTGAAAGAAAATGAGGGAAAACATTTGTGAACTGACAAGCTAAGATTAGTTTATGTGCTCAACTCCTACAAAACCATCAAAGATTCTTTAACTGACCAGAAAGGCAAGAAGCTTAGTTTAAAAGGTATTAACCTCAAGAAGTTAAAACTTAGGCATGAGCCAGGCTTTAGAGACTCCAAAATACTTCAAATACTTAAAATGCATATTGAAACAAAAAGATAGATAAAGCATAATTTCTTTACCGATTAATAAATGTAATAAATTACAAGTTAAATTTATATATTAAATGGATATGCTTCATATGCTTTGCTTGAGCATCTCTTTACAAATATACAGATGCAACTCCATTTCATTTTCCTTTTTTTTGGTATAAAGCTTTATTAGAAGTATTTCTTGGTACTTAAAGGACATCTTGATTATGGGACACTAAGCAGAGTTCACGTTCTGTCCACTGTTTCCAGTGAACAGTGAGGTTAATGGCTTGTTAGCCAACCACCCCAATTTGAACACTGAAGCCTCACATATTATTGAGCAAAATGGGAAATCAATAGAAGCGTTAGCAAAGCAGATCAGCAAAAGCCTGAACAACAGACTCCACTAAAACAACAAAGGCAGCACTGCATTACCATGTTTTCATCTTGCTTATATAGCTGTAGCTAGGAAAGGGCAGGACAGAATTATTGCTAATGGAGCCAACGTTAATAAGCAATTCTTCCTGCCATGAGGAGAACTAATGAAGCTTCATTGCCTCCCAAGACAAGCTCCTGAAGCGAAGCTCTCCAACACGCACTGAGCTCCCGCTGACCTCCCCTGACCTGGGGCATTCAAACCTGCCTCGCTCACGTGAATTCACGGAGGTCTAATAAGACACGAGCTTGCACTCAATCTTTCCCTGACATCTATTCATACTGCTTCATGTGTCGAGCCATTCCTCTGTTTTCAGGGAATTTGTAAAAACTGAGCATTTTTGAACAGTCTCATCTGGGGCTGGAATTTCTTTTCATTTCTTTTTTGAGGTGGAAATATCGGTTATGCGAAAGGACCTGTATTGGTGACATGGCATCCAAACTTCACTCCAAAAAAGCCCATGGATAACTCTCACTTTATGATAATTCCAAATACAAATCAGTTTTCTCAGGGGTAATTAGGCCTATTAGTAAAAAACGCAGAGTTGACCTAGATAAAGAAGTCATACATTATTTCTCATTTAAAAGAAAGCTGCATTTATAGCTTTGTATTTAGAGAATAGCACTTCAACAGTTTTCTCCTTTATGGTTTACTTCACACTGATCAACATTTATCCTTTTTTTCACCTCCTCAGGAATATTACATATTTTACTTTAATTCATATAACATGTTTTTCATTATTTTGATAGAGTAAATTGCCAAATTTTCCTTGAGTAAATATTTCAGTGAAACAAACTCTGAGACTCATTTTGGTGAATTCTGTCTGCATAGATATGTGAAAAATTTTGTCCAAAATATGACAAATCAAAGGAAATGATAAACAAATGCAGACTCAAATTTTCACAGTTTTGGTACTTAGGTTTCAAAAGCTATCCTCCCTAATTTTTTTTGAATGGGGCTGACCTGTTTTCAGAATGGCTGACATCCAAAAATTCCAATCTGTCAAATCATGCCATTTATCTAGAGGGCCAAAAGTAATTAAAAATAGGGAAAATTTGAGGCATTTCTTCAGAGACTAATTGCAATTCACAAGCCTCCTATTTTGATTCACACTGAGTATTTTCTTCAACAGATTTCAACACACTGCTATCAAAATAAGCTTATGTGATTCAAACTAGGATTACAACCACAGAGAGATTAATTTTATTAATGCTAAGCAGAAAACTGGGGGGGGAGGGTGTAAAACAAAAGCAGAATGCTCAGCAATTTTTTAGTCACAAAGGAGAACACAAGTAAAGGCAGAATTAAATTTGTACTTCTTGGTAAATACCGGGATTAAGTTTTTCCTCTGTTCTTTATTTTCCCTTTTCTGTTTCTACTTGGTAGTATTTGCTATATGTTATATGCAAAGTTACTTCACTTTGCATATAAATTAATAAATTTATTCACAGAGGCTTTTTGTCATATTGACTTGGTACAACTTCATAGTTCATATCTGTAATTATTAGAGAAAAATTAAAAGCTTGTACATACAACAAGAATAAGTTAAATGAAAATTTCCATGCTATACCTTAAAGAAATTAATGATTGTTCTAGAAAAGTATTTTACTGACAGTGCAACCAAACCTACCTTGTATATTCTTCTTGTAGCTTGTTTGGGTCACTTACAAAAAACTTAACTCTGAAGTTCAGACTGTGAGGAGATCCTCCTATGGTCAAGAAAAGTTATTTCTAATTAATCAGGGCACCCTGGTAAAATAGCATAATAACAACAGATGAATTGATGAAATACATACATTACTCACTTTTTAATTGTTTCCTGATAGGTTTGTTGGGATCCAACCATCTCTGGAAAGAGAAATTATAACAGCCACTTCAGAGAAACAAAGTACAAATCATAGCCTTATACATCAAGAAACTGGTGCTTTTCTATTACTTTTTACTTGGTCTTTTACCAAAATGTCTCACTGGCATACACAGGCTTATTACTGATTCTGGAGACATCACCAGTATCATCAACAATTGCTACTGCTCTTCTTTCCTCAAGATTAACTTATGTTGTCCAGATACCTGTTTTACAGCGATAATTCTACTTTGAGTTACTTCTATGGTTGCCACAGGAGCCTGAGAGAGGTCAGAACCCAACTATGCTGTATTTAACAACCTTCACCTACTCTTTAAGAACTACCTGTGGCAGCAAAGAGCTGTAAGCAGGCTCATTTACTAAACTCAGAAATTAATTTGTTTTACTACTTCCAGTACTTCTGACTCTGGATTTTGCAGGTCTGGCACATCCAGGGAGTGATCCCACTGGTTCACAGGTTCTCTTCAAATTGTCAGCCTGAGTGTCAGCACTGGTACATCACTAACTGGGATCTTGGAAACCAGAGACTCAGCACTCAGCCTACTGGATTAAGGACTACAGAATAATTTTACTAAACAGTGCCAAATCTTGATCACTTCTTCGGGAGAACACTGCTTTGTATAGGCAGAGCTTTATAAAAATCAATGTGGCAAATTTCAGATAGAAGTATGGCTGCCTGGAAAGTTCTGCAAGTTGTTTAAACCACTGTCCATCAGTAACCCAGCAGTCTCTGTACATATCAATATAGTCCAGGTAACTCCAAAGTCTATCTTTGGTATAAATACTGTTCAGTTCCTCATGTTGCTTTGCAAAGCAAGTCCACAAGCCTCAGGAAATGGTTATATGGGCACAGTTCCTGTGGAGTGCCACACATCTAACCCAGTACAGTATGCAACTCCCTCACACTTATCATAGGGCTTTTCATTTTCTTCAGGTGAGGGAGGAGGAAGCAAACACACAGGTACCTGAGCTACCTGACACACACTACGGATCTGAAGTTAGTCCTTTGTCATTTTATTCATGAGGAATAACAAATAATGATGACTAGATTGACATGCTGTATCTTTGTAGTAATTAAATCAAGAGGAAGTAAAGCGAGTTTGATACAGCCTCAAAAGTGTGATTATCCAAAAAACAAAAAGCTTCATACAGGATCAGTTAACTTTGAAGACTAATGTAAAGGCTTAAAGAACACTCTAGACAGGGATATATATGAACTTTATATAAGAATCTTTCAAAACATGTTGAAAGATACTTGACTTTTACTTTGCTATTACTATTATAAAAAAATAAGGCTTCTGCAATTCATGAGATCCATGTTTAAACACAGTGCTGGAGGTTTCACACTCAATTAGCAGAATCCCCTTTTACCCATCATCTGTATCTTCTGCTGCATTAACTATATCTTAGCAATATTCTGCTGTGTTATTTCACAAGTAACCAGAATATTTGTTAATCCAGTATGGTTTCCTTGTCCGAATGAACCAAGTGTAAAAGTAAACGTGTATCAAAAACTGAGATTAGTCAAACTCATACATTCTCCAAGCTTGCATGACTAATATTGGTAACATTTCTTTTTAGCTTTGACACATTGTTTTCATGGCAACTAGATATGTGCTGAAGAGACAAAATATTTAGAAACCAAAAAAACCACAAAATCTTTAAAGCCTGTGCTGGTACCAAATACCTCTTAAGTCATTCTTTCAGACTAACCCTTAACCAGATCTTTCTATTACAGTATTGTGCTCATCTGCTTCCAGACAGATAAACTAAGAAAGAGAGCTTAGAGGTCTACCCTTTGGAAAGCCAGATAAATTTCTGAGTCTCGAATAAAATATTGAGCCATATTCAATTAAACACTTCTTAAAGCTGAAAAATAATTCGGCCTTTTCTTCTGCTTGCCTATGTTTTTCCAGCCTGGAACAAAGTTTAGAATAAAAATACTACAGAGGCCAGCCCACCAACAGAACTATCAACAAGTGAATGTGGCTAACTTTTGATACACAAGTTGGGAGGTAAGTTTTGACCCCATCACTGCGCGGCACATATAATAAAAATTAGGTAAGGAACTGTGTTATAAGGAGTAATACTTAGCTAAATTGCACTTTAAAACAAGTACTGACCATTTGATACCCATAAAAGAAAGTATCCAAGAAATGTTCTTTATGCAACCATGATCTCCATAGTAGCACTGTAACTAGTGCAGTGAATGCTAATTTTGCATCTCTTTGTTTCTACTGGTGATTTACAAAGTTTCAGTTGTGTAGAATTTCCTTTCAATTAAAGCCCATGAACTATTACAAATACTCATTTTCAAGGCAATCCCTTCTTTGTTAAGGTGATGATGATGATGCCATGATGATTTTTTGCTTTTTCATATACCCCTCTTATATACCCCTTCATATACACTTTTATGTATCCTTAGTGCTTTTAGCCCACATACTTGTAATTCCCCAAGTCTGATCACTAGCTTAGACCCAAAGTTCCATTAAGCCAGGAGACCAAACATCTTGGAAGCCTCGGAGCTGGGGGTCAGAAAGCCCCAGACACCAAGGTCCTCTCCAGAATCTTCTGTAAGCCAAGATAGGCCCATCCGGGGGAACACTGCACAGGACGGGGGCCTCTCTCGAGCCTCTCACTGGGGAATCTGTGATAGATGTGCTCGTGTGCAAGGTCTGTAACTGTACACACAGACCATCGTGTGCGTGCATTTTTGGGGTGCATTCTGGGGTGCATTTCGGTGCATTCTACCTGGATGTGGTGCACCTGAGGATCCTTCAGTAAATACCGAGGTAAAACCCTTTTTTCCCCTCTAACTGTGTTTGGCTTTTAATTCTAAGCCCAGGGAAAGGCAACAATGAGATGACTGCCCTTTTCAGATAGTGGACTATAGAAGCACTGTTGAAAGATGACCAGGTATCTGGGCTAGAAACAGAAACTCCATGCATGAACATCTAAAATTCCCTCGTTATTCTGTAAATCCTAATGACAAAAACAACCACAGAACAAATATAAAACATATTTACTATTTTTGATAATGATAATGCAATCTAGCAAACAAATACAATAAAAAAAGGAATATCCTTTTAAGGTATTACTTCATATGCACAGAACTCAATAATTTACTCCAAACCTGTGACTATTAACATGTAGTTTTATCACAACTACAAGATGATACAGACCCGTGCAAATGACGCAGCTGGGGAAGATGGCACACTCTTGCAATGGTTTCTATTTACCTCTCTTTAAATAGCACAGAGGACAGTGATGAACATGATTACGATTTTTAAAACTGTACTTATAAAACAGAGTCAACTTACAGGGTTATCAGTAGATTCATCAGCCAACTGTAAACCAAAGTAATCTCTCTCTGTCAAATCGAGATGCTTGAAGACTACATCCAATAGAACTTGGCCCTGATCATGTTTCTGCAGAGAACAAATACAGACCTTTTGTTTAATGAACAAATACATAACAGGACACACAGATTTCAGGCAGGTAGAACACATATAAATTCTTTCAGATGTGCTCTAGCAGCAGTATTTTAAATACCACAAAGTGTATCCCAGAAGCACTATTTTTAAATGAGCTTCATCTCTCTTTTTGAAACATATGTAAGGAAATCATTTTTCTTCTCTGTCATTTTCTGACAGTAAGAACTTCTCACTTCTCAGCTAGCTACATGATTATTTCTGAAAGCCTTTCATTAGCCAAATTTGATATTTAAAAGGAGTACTGAAGAACAGAAAAGAAAAAAAGTTCAGGAATTAATAAAGAACTTGGTGCAAACAAGAATCTTGTTTGGGTCACTCAATTCAAATGCACAGGTCTGTATGAATTATTCTCCTTTATCTGAAAAATCTATTCCTGACTTTAAACGAACCAGCATACTGAAAATATTTCCAAAGTTTAATGGCAGAGACAGCTGAAACAGCCAAATATCTAACCAAGACGCATTATTATCATACATTCTAAGATAGCACTTCACTCTAAATGAATTAATTCAAATTAACTGAGTAAGAGTAACACTGCTTTTCAGAGACAAGTGAACAAACTTCATTTCTACTACAGGGACAAATGTTACCCATGAAATGATATAAAAAGAATCCATAGTTGTTAGTACCCAGCAATTTTTTGCATAACCTGAAAATACTGCCAACACAGTAATTGAAATGCTGAGAAAGTCATTATGACAGGACTCAATAAATACACTTGGTGAACCCTGAAGGGAATTTCCCAAAGAAGTTAAAGTGTCATATCATCTTGAAATACAAAAGACAAGAAAAATTCTGCAAGAACTGTCAAACAAGAAGAAATACGAAAGAGATGACTGATACATTTTCCACCCAGATTTTCTACTTTTCTGTCACCAAGCAGAGAAGCTTCTAATAATCTTCTAGATGTCAAGTATTATTGCTGCTACAGTGGATTTGATACATCTGGCCTTGTTTACTGTAGGCAGTAAGGTATTTCAGAGTTTTAAAACAAAAACCCCTGCTGTTCTGCTCCCAAAGGAAGGACCTTGCTTCACATAGAGATTACATAACAGTTTACCTTTACAGCTGTTAAAATAGAAGTATGTGACTAAAAGATCAAAATAAGGTTGCAAGAATTTCATTAATATCCATATAAGAGAAAAATCTACAAATCTACCTCCAGAATTTGTTAACATCTAAGAGCATCCTATTAAAACTAACTTTTTTGTTCAGAGGAAATTACACTGAAGTTGAATAAACTGCCAGAGGCAGTTATTTGGGCCTAAAAACTCCTAGAAGCACAATAATTTATTTCATAATAATTAAAAAAGTAGAGAATAGTTATCCACAAATTATGTTTGAAATAATCCCAGGAGGACAATCATGCCCATAGCTCTGCACATAACTTTAAATTGAAATTACATAAGGGATATATTTCAGGTCCCATATAAATTTGGCTAAATTGAAGTGACCTAAGAATTGCTGTATTTACTTTGCAAAAGACCTTATTTTTTTTGAAAATATTAGAGAAAATTTCTTGATCCTTAATGAAATGTAGGAGCACCATTGTTAAAAAGTTCACCACTGAAAAATTTACTTCACAAATTACTAAAAGCAAGCAAAGAAAAAACCAGATGTTAACACAGTAAATGTACAACAGAATAAATGCATAAGGCATTTTTTATATACAATCCAAATATAGTCACTTTAATTTTTACTAAATTGGGAGTTTCTGTTATATTTTGAAATAAACCAATAATCAGTACAGGTTTTACAGCAAATAAAACTAATTTTAAAATTACATAGCAACACTAATTGCTTCTTGGCATTTTTCCCATGTAGATTTAAATAAGAACACAAACGAAGACCTTATAACAGTAACTACCAGAAAATGGAAGATGTCTGGAACCCAAGTTTAGCCTTGCAATTACCACAGCTGACATGTTACTTCCTCAAACAACACGCAGATACCATCTCTGTAGCTTTTTCCAATCTAATCCCGACAAAGTATACTGTTTCTTAAATACCTAAATAGGTGTCTCCTAATGAAAAAGCTTAGAACCGGCTGTTCAGTTTGAATTAAGAAATACAGAACATCATTTCACGACCGCAAGGAAGGTATTTTCCTGCAATTGAGCAGCAAATTTGGTAAGAGAAGACAGGTTTCAACATGAAGCATTTGTTTGGTTCACAATGTTTTACTCAGTGCAAAATAAAGATAAGCATCTAGCAAAACCAGACCTCAGCTTAACCCATCTCTGATATTTATGTAATGATGTTGCAGCTTGCCAAAGCAGGTGAAGGTCACAATCCTGCTTGTTGAGAAAGATACAGAATATTTGTAATACTACCACAACATTGAATAGCTGCACAAAATTATAAAAAATATGATAGCAAGTTTAAATATCGGATTTTTTTTATAAAAAAGCAAACCCAATAAATGTAGATGAGCATAAAAAGAAACTTGCTTTGTTGCTACAGATATAAATTAAACATTATTTCCACATAAAATAGGAAATAATGAAAACACGTATGAAAAATGGGAGCTATCTAACACAAAAGTGCAAGAATTAGACACAAAACATCCACTTTTTTTCCTGAATTGAAGAATTAGACTGTTATATGTACTTATTAGTTATCGCTGAAGGCAGAGTGTCTCAGAAATGTTGGTCTTTTAGAACAAATTTGACATAAACACTAGACATCAATATGTTAATTGCACTTTATGAACTATTTATCATCTAGTACCGCTAGATATATACAGATTCATTTCTAACTGCAAAATGATTGTCACTTGTTCACAAACACCACTGAAAATTGAGGCAGACACCTGCAATTACAGAGGTTTGATGCCTGCTTACCAACTGCCACCCTCTTCTCAGTCTGCATTACTGACATCCTGGTTTTGCTGCTGCCAACAGAAGCGGGCTGCATCCACAGCAAACACCAGAAGATACTGCTGCCGTGTCAGCCCAAACAAATTTGGACTTCTGGTGACAGAGGAAGGGGATGACAGGTTCTGGGCTTTCCTGGCGCAGGTCACAGCTCCGCTGCTCACACGTTTGTGGGACACTGCGCTGCTCCCTCACTACTGACCACACAGAAACCTTTCCCCTCACAGCTCACCACAATGCCTGGGCTGCTGCTCCAGGAGCTGCATTCCCTAACACTGCACAACTGTCTCCTTTCCTTCTACAGCTAATGTTATTATTTTAATTTTTTTTTTTATTTTTTTAGTCAAAGAAAAAAGGGCAAATAATTAAGTAAGGCTGGAGATTAAATTATTGAAAATTGTAACTTCTAAAACTACTACCCACCCACTAGGGTGTTACTACTACCTACCCACTAGGGGGGTGGTATGGGGTTTTTTTGGTTGGTTGGTTCTTTTCTTGATTCGTTTTGAGTTGTTTTTAGATTTTACTTCCATTAGAGTGTAAATTCATTAAGTTTGAAGAGAGTTCTGGGATAGTAAAGGCTCCAAATTGAAACATTTGTCCATGACCACTAACCTTGATCACAGAACAACCCATCCCATCTACCTTGACTTAAGTTTTCCCTCAAGTTTAGTGTTATCCCTATATCTATGTACTGGCTTTCAGGGAATACAAGTAACCCAGCCTGTATGGAAAAAAATATAATTTATTTAAACAAGTAATTAAAACAAATTACTTTAATTTGATCTTGAAGAAACAGTTTTACAGTAATGCAAATCATCCTGATCACGTTAAGTCAGCCTCCTTTCTTCCAGCTACGTGTTCCATTGAAGTCTACTTTTCAGGACTGAAGAAGGATTCCTTCATTTGGTAAGCAGAGCACTTTAGAGAAAGGATTTCTACTCCTCAAACACATGCACAGGTTAATTCCAACTGATTCCTCTGCCTCGAATGACTGTGGCTACGAACGTCTGGCTACAATCCGCAGGGATTATCTGGTTTGATTAGTTACGCTCTCTACAAGGTAAGGCTTAGCACAAAGGTGCCTTTCTTGCAGATCAGTGGAAAGGGCTGGTTGAAATGTGAACTTAGAACATCACATAAATTATCAAGAGACACTGTCTGTGATCAGCACTTTGCTGTTGGAGAAGAAATATCATTTGAGTACATTTTTATTAATACACCACTGCATCCTCCAGATGATTAAGTTCTACAATCATTAGCATACAGAATACCTATAGCAATCACCAGGAGAAAAAAAGGAGCTAATTTATTTGATGTTATCTTTGTTCTTCCTGTTTTGAAAACAATTCCATAAATATTTGTTGCTAAGTATAGTGTCAACCACAATAAAGTAAAACAAAGCTATAAGACCTGAGAACCTGTATACCATGTAGGTTACATTTGCTATGAATGAATACTTTATTACTCTCTATTTGTGAAAAAACAGATTGAGGCTAAGACATGAGATCAAAATGTTCAGCACCAAGGAATTTTTTATTCTCTAGACTCAGTTTTAATAGACAAACTTGCAGGCTGATCTGTATAAGCAGTAAAGCACGATCCATGCAACTAAAATATTTAGTACACTAGGGAGGTGGTAAGAACATATTACATAACGGTTTCTTGGGAGACAGAACACACATTTGAGGATTTATACCTGGTGATTCTGCTTTTCTGAGCGGAACTCATATCCTCTAAAAACATACAGCTTTTGAGCACCTAGACTGAAAAGAAGAACATCTCCCATACCTATTGCCCAATAATTATTCCTTATTTTATCCACTTATTTTCTTTGTAAGAAAAAACTGCAAGACAGATATTTTAATGGAGAACTCAGGCACCTGAAAGCAAAGATGACAACAACTCAATTTCTTATGCGCTTCTAATGCTTTATATCTAACTACATTTTGCACATACTGCTTTTTGGCAGGCAGTATAGACTGGGAAACTGTTAGCAAGGATCAGAAGTTAAGCAATACAGACAAGGGGAAAGGATATAGAAAAAATTACCCCAGAAGGGAAATGAGGCTCGATGTTGATAAATTAAAGTCTTTGAACATCCATCCCTCAGCTCGATCATCCAAAATTCCCATACTTTACTATTCAGAAGTCCTGAAAAATTAAGTATTTTTTGAATGAACTACAAAAATGCCTCAAGAGAATATCCTAAACGCTTCTATCTTGACTGATATATCTAAAACAAATAACCACCAGATCTGTCTCTGAACCTTAAGCTTCTTGACTTTGGATCCTTTCAAGTTTTTGCCAGATAACAGCTTTCACTTTAGATCAGCAGCTGCAGACTAACCACTGATTACAGAACTGAAAAACGCAATCCGTCTCACAAATCTTCCCTGAAACATTCAGATATATCAATATCCTTAATGAACACGGGATATCAGAATTCAATATAGTTATTGAGCATTAGAACTTTTTCAAATGGTCTGAATTATACTTGCCCACATGGACTTGACAACAGCTTCACTTTCTCCCTCACTTCCCATCTGAAGTCCCACAGCCTTATTTGCTACTCACACACTCCGATTTGCTGAGGTTCAACTTGCTTTTGAAAATCTTAATAATCATCCCACCTGTTAACTTTCACCATCACATTATTCAACCTTTCTCCATATAAGTCATCAATTCTATAGCTTAAAAAGTAAAAGTAGAGTTCTACCACCACAGGAAAACCTACAGCTTCTTTCCTGTTCAGTTCTGGTTCTCCTCACACAAAGATGACTTTAAATGCTTTAATGTTTTCTTGTGAGGTCCTTGCCTATTTTTCACAGGGTTTTTCTTCCTCATGAAGTTGAAAGAAAGGGTTCCACTTGTGCAACATATACACAGCACCATGCACATTTTCATTTTAACTCTTTAACAAGGATTACAGATTAGAAAATGGGATGAATAACCTATGTTGAATTCCAGGTTCATGCATAAAAGTTGTTGATCTCTTTCCATAAACAGTTTTCAGTATTCAGCAACCACCTTTCCATTTTCCTTCCTGCCATTCTCATTAGTGTAGTAGAAGGTGGTGAGCTAAAGTGAGGGAAATCACAAAACAAGAATACTATCTGAGAAAAGCAAAGAACGGGGAGATACTTTAAGATGGCAGCTGTGACCAAGTATAACCATACAGGTGATTGAACACAGTCAGCAACACAGTCATGGGAAGAGTTCCCACTCCACCTTACCCGTGGCTTAAAATACAAAAATCAGAATGCAGCAGAACAAAAGCCTCATTCAACTCAATGGCAAAACTGTCCTCCATTTCCACTGGACAACTTTAATCCACGAAGAGAATTACTAGAAATAACTTATGCTTTGCACACTGGATTTTGAAATGAAGATGTGTTAGTACTACAGAGGATGCCAGAATGACTAAGTTCACAGTAACACTGTGCACATGTACAAGCACGCCTGCCTGAACACAACTTCCCCTTTTATTCACTACTTAACACTGTTGGAAAGTCAAACTCCAGGCATCCAAACGCAGCACAGCAAAGCAAACTCGGGATACTGATTTGCAATAAGCCAGATATTGATTTGCAATAAGCGCATTACTTACATTAACTCTGAAAGCTTGTACAGTGTTATCCAGGAGAAAAATGTTGCAGACCACCTCCGTATGCTGCCTGTCTCGTGCCAGCTCAGATGCTCGTACATTGTAGGTTCTGCCAGCAGGCAATCGGAAACGTGCGGTCATTACTGTCCACACAGGGTCTGCAGGCAAAAAACCCAGAAAATTTAAAACAAGACAAAAAATACAAATGCAGGAAAGTCTCACTTCAAAGAAAGGTAAACACACAGTAAGTCCATTACTTAAAAACTCCATTACAGACAAAAGCAAAATGAATACTAAATTCACAGTAGCCAATAACAAAACAATGTCTTACAAGTTACAACACAACCTTATACCAAAATACCCAGTCCTTTACTTTCTGCCCATTGTCCACACCCTCCCTAACTTAAGGTTGTTTTGTGGGTTTGCTGGTTTTTTGTTGGTTTTTTTTTGTTTGTTTGTTTTTAAAGATTCACAACAACATTTTCAATTCAAAAAGCATTGTAATTGTTGGGCATCATGGTTACCAGCTTCCCAATACTAGATGCAATTAAGTAACTAATTTCAGTGCAAAACAGCAGGAAAAAAGCTTACATAAAAAGCTTTATAGAGAAAAAGAAAACAGCAAACGCACAAGACTTTGATGCATTATTCTCCATCAAGGCCTGTGCATTCACTGTAAAATCATTAAACCTGAGAAGGCACAGTGGTAACAAAAACATCAGCATTGTTTCTTTCCCCCTTTTTTTAAAATTACAACATGAATAGTTTAATGTTTGTCAAATACTGAATCTTCTGTCTATGTCAATTTGCTTGGATTTACACATCTAGTTTGGGAGCACAAACAATTCTTATCCTCTCAGTAAGCAACCGCGACCATCACAAGTCTACACCCTGGGCTGAGAGCCGATAAATAAAATGCAAGAATTGACTTTCACTTTTCAAATCTAAAATACTGATGATTATCATCCAGCCCCAGTCCAGCACAGTCCTTATGTGCCCACCTGAAACTATCAGCTCTATCCAATGATACCAGCTACTTTCTCAGGTGCCTCACAGGATCAGGGCCTGTGATTCACTTAATTACACACTCAGCAAACTATTTCTACATCCTTTGACAAGGGCGTAAGCAAACAGAAAGTTTCATAATTTAAGTAGAGAATATATTGAGACATAAAATACTTCAAGATAGTAAAAGAACACAGGTATTCTCAAAACTGAATACAAAATGATTGGTTTTCCTTATCTTAAGTATAATTATGAAGCCTTCAAACACATCTACATGTTGGCTTCACATTTGAGTAGGAGGAAGGGAGCATATCATGATTAAAAAAAAAAGGAGTATCTAGCAGAGGACAGCAAACACTCCAGTATGATTAGAGAGCTTGCATGGATCTAAGAGGTATCAGTGCTCTAATATACATAAATGAAGAGGGAGGGGTAAGAAATGAAAGATAAATCCTTCCTAAACAGTTGGCAACTTATATACATAGGCTCTCATGGGAAAGTGGAAGACCAAGATCCAAGCTGGGACTTTACAGTTTTTGGGTTTTTATCCTCTTTCCACTGCCTCCAGACAACCTCCCAAGCAACTGCCCTAAAAATCCCTGAGGTATTTTCCTTTTCTAGATCACATCTTCAGCTCTTCAAGTATGACCATACCTCAGACACAAAAAATCTTCTTGATGATAATCCATCCTTGCAAAATGCTTCTGTTTTGACTTATCCAGCATTTTCAGATTAACAAGTACTTGCTTCCTCACCAGATAGCTTTTTTATTTTGGCTACTCAGTCACTCTGGCTTCAGAACTGCAATGATGTATTCATCTAAAACTACAGCAAGTTTATTTTTGTTTTCCTAAACCAACATGACAAACTGAATGATACAGACAGCAGATAAAGCCACCAGCTGCTAAATTTATGACTATGTCTTAATGACAAATTTATGAAAAATTGTGCCGCAAACATTAAAGCTCTCAAGTGAAGCCTAAAAACAAAGTCCATCTGACAACTCCTCACGGAGAGGCTGCTTCTACTATACCTGCAACAGATCTCAAAAATATAAAGCAGGAGAAAACCTTAAACAGAGAAGAGGAATTGAACCTCAATGCCAATGATCCAAGCCAACCACATAAAATTTCACAGCGTTTTGCTACACAGACACGGTCTAAAAGCCAAGCTCCTTACTAGTTGTAATGACACTAAGGTTGGCACTATCAGTGCAGCTACACAACTGATAACTACAGCCAAGATTTTAGGATGGTATTTGCTGCTGACCTGAAACTAAGAAGACTTCAGAAAAGCACACAATTTGATTAAAACTAGTTTCTCCATACCACAGAAGCAACCCTTAGGCATATTTTACAAGGACTTGAAAAAGTAACACACCCATCAAGAAACAGTGAGTGTAATCTTCAGAGCGCTTTTCCACAAATACAAACACTAGTGCACAAAGGACTGGTCAGCTTTCAAGTAAGTACTGCAGGCAGTACTACAAATCCATTTGGTAGTGAGCTAGGAGGGTCTAACTCAACAATACAGTTTTGCAGCAGAAGGGAAAAAAAGACTTGTTAAAAGCTAGAAACCATCATGTTTTAAGAGAAGAAAAAGGCAAGCCTCAACTTTTCTCCTGTTCTTCCCTCCATTTTTGTCTTATTTGCTGATCAAGACAAGACCATCAATACTTTTTCCTTCCCCATCATTGCCTTAAACTAGACAGAAAACTTCTGCATTTCAGACACAGCAAAAAATCCGTAAGAGCGAGCAAAAAGAAAATCATCCCTCAGTGACNCAACAGATCCAACCTGCAGATCTATCATGGTTCTTGCTGTAAAACAGATCATCTTTGCTCCAGCCAAGCAAGAAACATTGCATAGTTACAGACAACAACTGGATTTTTCTCAATGTACATAAATGAAATGATCAAATTCAAGAAGGACGGCACTGTATTATGAGTTTGCTATGGAAACAGGAGCAGCTATATTGGGCCAGAACAACAGTTCATGTAGCTCGCAGACTGGAAGGGCAACACCTTCTCCACTCTCTTTAAGGAAGAAAGAAACAAATAGGACACACACACTTCTCATGCTGTTCCACAGTCTGGAGTTTAGCATCTTTCTGGTGTGAAGCTCATAATCCCACCATGCTGGACATCAGTCATTCACAAACGTTTTCTTCATGGACTTAAGAAACTATGTTTTGTACTTTCAGATTATGCAATGAAACATTATAGTCCATGTCCCACATAAAATACACAGTAGTTGGAACCACCATCTCATAGCAGACAAGTTTCTTGCATGAAATGAACAGGTTTTTGCAACTACAAAACACAGTTTTACAAGAATAATGACTGAAATCCATGAAATGCAAAATGGAAATACAACAGCCATGAAAGTAATAGAGAGAAATGTAACAAAAGCCTGTCTTCTGCAAACCATTCAAAGTTACTCTTTCCCTATATGTCAGCAAAGAAACTATGGAAGTATGTAGGGAATATGTTAAAATGCCTTCACCATCACATACACTTTCAAAACTACTCCTCCTCCTAAGATCTGCCAGGGTTATTACACGGAACTGCTTTGTGCCCAATCATTGTGCACACTACCCATATTTAATCCTCTATCAGCACACGTGCACTTAACAAAAAGGACACAGTTGTTAAGCACAGACAGACCCTGCATTTACTGGTTTTACCGACACACTTGTTTTATAGCATAGTTGACCCTGAATGGTATCCATATCATCTTCACTACTTCTTTCTTCCAGAAATACATGTACCAAGAACACAGACAGTATTATGTCTCCCAAACACATATTGCCACTCTTGCTATCTATTTTGAAAACTTACTAATAGTGAGATGGCTACCTATTGCTTATAAGGTTTTATTTAATAGCTGATTTCCTAACAAATATTGATATATAAAACAAGAAAATCTGACAGAAATTCAGCTACACTCATTGCATATTTCTGCAATAAAAATATTATAGCTAAAGTAAGTATGAAACAAACACAGGACTGATTTAAGCTTCAAAGTAAAATCTGCATCTCCAAAAGAAATAGGAATAAAAACAAAAGCTGAGACTTAACCAAAAAACCAGTTTGAGGACAACTGTCTTAAACAGCAGGTTAACTTAAGCAAGGTACTACTGTGTGTGCATATCCATGTCACGGGCATGGCCACTTATGCTAACATATTTTTATACATGCAAGTGGATTATTTAAATTGGACTTAAGATTAATCTTCGCATATGACGAAGGTTTTCTGCTTATAATTTTTCAGCGTCTTCTGCTAAGCATATAATATTTAGATATGCGAATTAACAATCAAAAGAACATGCTGCTACAGCAACTGGAGAAGGACAGAACTTGTGCAATGTAACTCCACTTACCTCTCGGGTCTGTGGAGGGAGTAAGTTGTACATTTCCTGCCTGAGCTCAGGTTGCAAGTGGTGAAGCAATTCCAGGGAGTGTTCCCTATCAAAGGGCAGAACATTCCTGCAATACTGGCTTGGTTAGCGCACTAAAGAGCATACAGAAGCTTCACAAGTGAATTTTCGGCATCCTTTATTCTTTCACGTAAATGTATACAGTATAATGACAATTTGCTTGGGCTTACAATAAACTATCTGATTTTAAGCAGCTTAATAAATAAGCAGTTGGTTAAGCAGGTAATTAACTGAAATTTAATTTATCCAAGAGTGCAGCCAATTTGCTGACTTGATGCGAACTTTCTTTAAAAGAACTCTTGATGTAATGAACAGAAAAACAACCACCTTAACACATTACTGTAGGCACATGTGCATGCAAGGACATGAGAAATTTTGTTTTCTGTGGCTCATCTAAAGCAGCTAAAGAAGCTCACGCATTGCCAGATTTCCATTTGCTTAGGAGCTTGTATTTTAGCAACCCAGAAGGCATGGATTTACACTGTAGCCCACCTGCTCATTTGGGTCCAACACAGTACATGAATTTCTTACAAGAAGTAGAAAAGTAGGTCAGGCTCATAGAAGACCCATATCCTTATAACATGATGCAGCTTGAATATATTAAGTAAAATGTAGACCCCATTGTTACTAAAATTATCCAGACAACTTAATTATATATATAGCTCTCACTCTAAAAAAAACCCTCTTAAAAGTGCAAAGACAATTTTGAAGGTTTAAACAGAGTAATACAACATACTGCAAACCAAACAAACACTGGGGTACACCTAGAGGCCATCTTCATATATGTTTATTGAAAACATGTTAGTGACACTACATTAAATGTTTTAATCCAAACTAGTTTGAAAATGCTAAGCATTAGCTGGTTATGCACTTTTCGGAGGGAATTCCACATTAAGTCCAAAGAAAAGGTTTGAATTTTTTATCTTTCAAAAATTTGTTTTGAAAGCTTTCAGCAATTCTGATGCAGTACACAGCTTCAGGACATTCTTTATAAATAAAAGCAGAGTAGAAATGCATTTTCATTTAAGTGAATCGACCCATGCACTACAATCCTGAACTTGGTCCAATGAGCGTTGGACTCGATGATCCTTGTGGGTCCCTCTCAACTCAGGATATTCTATGATTCTGTGATTCCTTCATGCTTTCTGCTGACTAAATAATGGAAAGCATCCATCATTATTCAATAAAGTTGATATGTAAACATTGGCTTATATCACTTTGCAGTCACCGGGTGCAAGGCTTCCAAGCAAGACTTCTAGCCAGGTAACAGCATCATTAATGATTCCAGGCTCTATCAAACCCTTCTGTTTTACTTCTAAGTTTATTTAATATCAGTTATATATAAATCAACCACATTCATTCTACTTAAGGAAGATCATCTACTCCTGAAAAGTTATCGTATGGCCACTTACTAAACTTTCCCTAAAACTTCACTGAAGAAGAGGGATATCACATTTTACTGTTGATCAACTGGGACAGTTACTGTGACTGTGCAATGTAACTACAGCCACTGGTTCTTCAGTGCTACTACACGCCCGGGCAGCTGTGGAAAGAGAGCACTGGACACAAGCAGATGTCAGGAAGCTGACTCCGCAGCTTGGTGGATAACCAGCCTGTGCTCTCTCTAGCCTGGTACCTGCCTGGGGTTGGCAGCTCCAAGACTCCAAACTCTCCTGCTGCTGGGTCAGGGATTCCTGCGTCCTCCCTTACAGCCGGGCCCTGACCAGTCTCCGCGCTTCCTGTGTGAAAGCAGTACATAAATTTAGCTGATCTGTAGCGGCTTCTATACATTCCTCCAAGATTTCTGCTATCTGCAGACACTATGAGCTGCTTGATCAAACCCCTCATGGATGCCAGAAGTACAGAACAGCAAAGGAAAATCCTAATTCACTTCTGAAAGCCATAAAGAGAAACATACTCATGTGCTCCTCAAAACATCCATTAACTCACCTGCATTTCCATGAATAAGCTACTCTTCCACCCTCCTTTTCCACATCCTCAATCACAGGAAGAGCCAAATCTAACAAAAAAGCATCAGTTCTTAAAGTATATATGACAGTTTCTGAAAATTTTGGGCCCAAAGCTCAACAGCTGAGAGAAAAGAAGTTGAATTTAGCCCCTCTCCTCCACCATCAGCTTCTCCTATACATGAACCAGCAGCAGAGAAATAATCTGATATTCTAGCCACCTACTCAGGTAAGTTTCTAAGATTGTTAATGCATCTCATTTTATGAACACAAGGATTTCATGGAGTTGGCTGTGGATTTCAGTGCAGTCTTGATGCCTAAATTAATTAGTATTCTCAGTTAAAAAGTTACTCAAGGACTTCTTTTTAAATTAAGACATCCTTGAATAATGCTTTTTATCTACTTCTCTGAAAAGGGGTTTCAAATTTGAACAACTGCTGTGTGACAGCAAGCAAGATTTTCACTGTTAAAATCACATAATTACTAATAGAGGCAAAGGTTAAAGATGAAACACCTTGCTCTGTCACTCCCAGATTTTCATATTCTCTAACATAGAAATAATAATTAATGAGTGTTCAGTCACTCTACACAGGATAGTGGCAAATCTGTTGGAGACAGCTGGAGGTTGAACACCAGAACACAGCAAATTACTGAGACAGTACCGTAGCAAGCAACTGTTTCCTCTGAAAAAGAAGCTATTTGGACAATTTGACAATTCCCTCCCTCGCTCCTCCCTGTCCCCAAGAAGAAGGGCACAGCTAACAGAGAAGCCTATTATAAATGACACTTCTATCTAACTAAATGTCAATACTCATTATGCTTGAACTTCATGCACCACACTCACAAAAAAGCTTCTCAAATTCAGCTGATCCCTTTCTCTGTTTTGAGACTGAAGTAGGACACTACAGGAAGACTGGTATCTGCTTTGCTTTACTCCTGTACATAACATTTCAGGAAACATAGAACAGCAAGATAAAATTTATTAGTTTGAGATTACAACACCTACTGGCAGTTTAGGAGCAATATTAATTTAAAAAAAAATAGTTCTTAGAAATCATGCCATCAACGCTGACAATTATTTTGAACCTAAAACCTTTATGTCCTCCCTTTCTATGCTCAGTCATGTTTTTCATGCAGACAGTAACCTTTCCATCTTCATTGTCCAGGGCTCTAGATGAGATAACATCCTGAGAAGATATTAAAATTTCTTTGTCAAGGGAAAAAAAAAAAAAAAAAAGCAAGGAAAATAGACTTATAAATTCTAAGCAGCTCGATATGGTTCACTTTAAACCCATTTTTAAGTTTCAAATTTACTCTTAGTGAACACCTGTCCAAACCACATTACAGTTTCGGAGTGTCAGAGATGCTGAAGAAATTCAACCAATACACTAAAAGCCTGCAGCCAAGAAAAAGCTAGAATTAAAACAGTCAGACCCTTCCCCCCACCTCTGTCCTACTTCATCAGGGCTCCCATCTCCCTTTTCACCGCAGCAGTCTTACAGGCCAGAGTGTGAACAATTGCAAAGACAACAGAAAGCCTCCTTCCAGCTAGTTCCTGCCAGCTCATGGCTCAGTACTCACTGACCTGACGATAACAATACTGCAGAAAAGACAGGACCTTTGCATCACTTTCAAATGATGCAAGAAAGATGTCCAGAGTGCACGTGCCTTTAGGCAAAGCTTCACAGCAAGCACCTATGGTTATTCACAACCAACACAAACCCATCTGTCCTGCAGGTGACACACTGAAGCCACAATCAGTCTGGAAACATCATATGAATTTCTGCAGCTGTTTCGTTTCTGACCTGGAAACTTGTCACTTCTATGTGCTACTCAGGTTACAGAAGTTTTATAAAACAAGTCACACATACATTTGAACAAGATGTGTGAAGAACCTCACATAAGTTTTCAGAGATTACTTTTGAGCAAAAGCGTAGAAAGTTTCTCTACAATATGCAATACACCCATACACACCTTAAGAAACCAGAAAAAAAAGCACACACCTTTCCCTCTATTAAGCAGTGGACTGTAATTGATCTTCAGGAATCACCTGATCACAGTGTGACTGCTTTACAGAATGGTTTAGGAAAGCCATACCATGGTGTGAAGAAACAGAGAGAAGGCAGCTGAGGCTAGAAACATCTTTAAATAACAATATTGGTATCACTTAAGGTCTGTTACATGAAAACACAAGTTAACGGCAAGCACCAGCTACAGCAGTGCCAGCTTGTGAGGCAGCAAGGCCACCAAGAGGGAAGAGACCCCGCGTGCGCGGCTGCGGCCACGGCACAACTCCCGCACTTCAGCCAGGGCCGGGCAGCAACACACACAGGCACCGGGGCCGCAGCAGCCCACACTCCTGCAACAAGCCACTGAGGATGGAAACGGCAAAGCTAGCAGGGGAAAAAATTAAATCTAACCTTATTTTTAAAAAAGCCAACCATTCCCTGTGGAAGGGCAGACAGCTGAAGCAGCCAGTAAAGGATACATCTGCCAGGAAAAAAAAACCAAAACAAAACAGGAAGAGGAGCACTGTTTAAATATCACGAAATGTTGACTTCAACTATCCTCTTATATTTAAAAATATTATAATTTAAACAAATATACAAATGCATTTATAAGACATAAAACCTCATTTCATAGTATGCAGCGGTTAGCTCATGATATTGGGAGGTGTTTATCATGTGTAAAGATTACTAGGAATAAATAGAAAAGTTTTCCAAGTGAGTTCCCCCTTCATTATTTTAAACTCGATTCTATCCATAACCTGCCCTTGTTTGAAAATAGCATTAAAAATGCTAATCCATGACCCCCACACAGATGATTATAACATCTAACTCGTCCCATTCCTGGAGCTGGATCTCTTATTCTTGCTTTTATGACTCAATGCTATAATAAGATGCAATAAATGAAGACTATAACGAAACATTACTAAAATATCTCGATAGAGACTTCTCAAAATAAATCTGCAGTACTTTTTAAAATATGTTCTTAAACTAGGTTAAATAGATTTAAATAGATCTTTCATTAAAGAGAAATCTGGCTCTGATACAACTCTAAGATCAGGAAGCTTAAATATTTACCTATCAAAAGAAAAAAGGGCTGAAATCAGTGTAAGTTCAGACAAAGTACAATCAGAAGCACCAGGTGATAACAACTTAGTATTTACTATCTTGCTTAAGGAGGGGGGGGGACTGGGGTAAGAACATACACCCCCCACCTCAAACCCCTCAAATCCAAATTTCTTGCTACAGTTTTCCTCAAAGGTATCAAGGTGTAACTAAATTTGAGTCCCCTTTGCAATATGACTTAAAAGAAGACTTCTTCACCTATTAAAAAAAGGATTTCACAGTTCTCTACAGACCCAGTAGAAAACAAAAGCTCCTCAGTATATAAAAGGAGTCTTCTAATTTTTTGAGCTTTTAATGACAATGCTCAACTGCCTGTAGCTAGAATAACCAAGTACAGTCCTTTCATGACACCAAATATTAACAGCTCTAAACTTGAGCAACAGCCCAACTACACATGCTGAATCAAGGAAATGTAGCAAGTGAAAACTTAAGTTTTGATTTCAGCTTTTCCATCTACAAATAAGAGGGCTTTTAAAACACAATTTAAAAAATCAAGAGGAAAGTTACATGCAAGTAACTGCTGGTCTTCAACAGTTGTACACAATTAAGCAGGTAAAATGGGTAAAACACCAAATGATGCAAAGCTACACATTCTAATTTGGTGTGACTGTAAATGAACACAAGTCTCATATCCTGTGTATTGTACAAGCCTCAACCACAATTATCTGAAAACAACACTGACAGAAAGCGTATGATGGATAAAATCTGTGGGCTTGCTGTGAGCCACTTGAGCACCCACACATCAATACTGCTGCACGCTGAAGGACCCGCAAGTCCAGAGCAGCCAGTGGAACTGGTAGCTGTACTTCCAGCCATGGCATCTGTGTTGTGAAGCCTTTGAAGTTAAAGACAGTCTGAACGGAAAACAAACTGGCAAAATTCAGAAAAATCTTTTATTCTACTCATAGCCAATTTCAAGTTGAATTTTGGCTGACACTAAAACTGAGGTATTAGACAGGGGGAGGAAAAGTTGTCTGTGTGTATTTTGTTCAGAGCTGCTAAACCTAAGCCAAATTATCTTCAAAAGATTTAAACACAGCAGATGCTAATTCTATGGTTCAGTGTAACCAAATGGACACTTTCCATCAAAATTCGTTTCTAATCAGAAATGCCATTGACATAAAAGAGAAATTTTCACATGGAAAATTTTGGTTTTGCCAAAACCCACCAATTTTCCGCTGGAAATATTAAAATAACGCCTATCTGGCTACCTGCCTGGAAACGCTTGTCAACTCCGCTTCTTCCTCCAGCGGAAAAAAAACCAAGGGATGTCTTCTGGCAAGCGCTGCCCAGAAAAGTGACCTCACTCCATCCGTGCCCCTCGCTTTCAGCCACCCTGCCTTGCACTCCGGGCACTTGGCCTCTCCACAGTGCTGCAGCCGTGGGCGGTCAAAGCGAGCAGGTCACGTTTTGGGTGGTCATGGGATATGCACTTGAGAGACCCCAAAGAACACCAGGGAACTGAACAAGTTGCTCCCCCATGAGGCAAGATCAGTTTTGCTGGCGCACCGGCCCAGTTGGAAAAGAACCATCCTATTTTACATCATCCCAAATGTTAAGGCCTCCTTTTATTTATTTCTTTATTTACTGTATTTAACAAGTTCACCTCAGCTTAAGGAAGTATTCTTCTGACTTACCTCTGCCTTCTCTCAAAGAATTTCTTTATAGGAAACAATTTCCATTTTCAAGCCAGTTCAATACTAGAAACTCAAAATTATTTGAGTGAATCTGCCAATGAAAATGTTCACGCATGTTCAAAGAATCAAATCTCATAATCATTCACATGCAACGGAATTTTAAAAAGGAAAAAAAAAAATCAGTTTCCTGGGTTTAGTTTCTTCAGCAAAGTATCTTAAAGATGTCTATACTACTCCCCAGATTTGTAAATTGTATAAACTCACTTTGTAACAACTGTATCGGTACTTCTTACAAAGTGAAACTCTGAACCAAACCAAAAGTTTTCCAGTATTGTGGCGTACTGACCTCAATAGTCACACCCTGTCAGGGGTTATGACATGCAGACTGCAGGCCACTGCACTCATCTTCGTGCATTCAGAGTTTTTTAAATTGTTAAACTACACTCAAGTTTGGACATAAACGAATAAGAAGATAAATTATCTTCAAGCATATTTCTAAGAGTATCTAAAAATGCTTTTCCTTTTGGGATAGAGTTCCTTCTCTTGAAAATAAACTGACACATTTACAGAAGCATCTGTAAAAAAAACACTGGAAGAAAACATAATGCAAGAGGAAAAAAAATGATTCAAAGTTACAAAGAAGTTTGTAATTCTTACCAGGGTTCACCAAACCAGACTTCCAAAAAACCCCTAATGTTTTATGTTTTTGTTTCTGAATATGACTGTTTTCTTCCTTTTAGCTTTTGTTCTTTATAGAATTACACAGTAATACTCGAAAGTTTCCACAAAATTAACTTAGCAAAAATAGCAGACACTATTAATGGTGTGAAAAGCAACATAACACTGTCAAGGCTAACTATGAATATACTGTGGGGGGGAGGTGGGGAGCAGAAATCCTACATTCCTACATCCAAGAAGTAAAGGCACAAATTTGAAGGTATACAATTGGAAAAGGCAGAAAAGCTAAAAAGACAGAGTTTTTAATGCACTACAGCTCCAGAATGAGGACACCATGTTACCCAAGTGAAACTAAAATTCACTGACAAACTGTATTTCTGTATTATACATTTCATCTAGTCAATCTCAGACATTTAATTAAAAGTTAAATTTCTTTTCCTAACATATTAGCGAATCACTTTACAGCTATAGGGTATACATTTTCTATAAAGAAAAAGCCATCTAGTGTATTTAAATTTAATAAAATATCAATTGAGAAAAATTATCTGACCATTTTGCTTGGAGCTGGAAATTTCTACAGTGAGCTGCCATTCAGAACCAGCAAGAAACTTTCAATTCGGTTGGTCTGAGATTAGTAAAATGCAATTATTCTACTATTTACTGAGTTTATTTTTAGAAGGAAAACAACTTCTACCATCTCCTCTAATGCATTCATATTTAGGAAGACACAGAGGCTTTAATACTTGTTTATCGTACTGGCTCAGTTCAGTATCAAGTTTCACATCCACTGAAAAAACAGGCACATAACCATGGTACAACCAGTTATTCAACTAAAAATAAAGCAATAAAAGAAACATCACAACTCCAGTGGAATAAAACATTGCCAAGAAGGGCAAATGAACCCACACGCGCAGAGTTTGTGTGTGCTGAAGTTAAAGAGCAAAAGGCTATTAAAAGGAGAAAGTACTACAAAATGATAAAAGGCTATTTATAGGCTTCATGTCATGCTACTATTTAATCACACTGCTACTTTCTCTCACCTATTTTACCACCTCTAAGCAAGAACAAAACCTCAGATGCAGTTTAATCACCTGTATATCACAGGGCCTTCAATTGCACTTCCTTAGTTCTCTGCTGCTCCCAAGAACTAACTTTCACGTGGCCAAATCCATTTCCTGCACATACCTCCTGCCATAAACCAGTGTGGGAAGGGCCCATCAGCCCCAGCGATGCCTCGACAGTAATCAAATTACCTCTAATTCTTCCTTGTAGGACAACAAGAGGTCTGGAAGGACCCTGTAAAAATACGTTCTCTGTCACTAAAACTGCAGTATGATTCAAATCCCCAGCCCAAGCCTCTTCACTATGCTGCAGCTGAGAGCACACATTTATGTCTCAGCTGAGAGGATGGGAGCAAGTTCAGGTTTTGATTTTTTTCCCTACCACAACTCTAAATGCCAACTTGATTGTAACCACAGCCCAATACAGAAGTCCATTTGTCATCACGGCAAATCTCCAACTTGTGGTACGAAAGACTGGACCAATTTTTTTTTTCTTCTCAATAAAGTCTAATCCTAAGAAAATCATGCTGTCAGAGATAATTACACATCTAGTCACTAAACTCTGAGTAAGTGTAACACAAATTAACTCTTCTACTATATTGCCTATAACTGACATCTACATCTTCACAATAAAATAATCCAACCACAATAGTTGCTCTCAGAAGAAATCTTAATCCAGTGATTAATTTAGCTTTCTATGCCAGAGAATCATACTACTTGGACAGAAAACTGCTGTTAAAAACGAACTTATCCTACTTTACTCTTCAACTGTATACAGGAGAGACTGCCACGTTCTAGCCTTTAACAATCTTTTCCCACTAAGGGCATAGCATTCTTTTTCACTTTAGAAAGTCAAAGGACTAAAGCTGTAGACTTCATTTAAGAGCCTTGTATGCAAACTAATTCACCTTTCAACACAGAGCAGCTTTACAAAATGCTTAGGAAAAACCCCATTTGGATAGTCTCTTCCACTATACTGCAGCTAACAGAGATTATTGCAAGAGAACAGAAGCAATTATAGCCCCCAGGCTGTTAGAAACCAGAAGTTTGCAGGGCTGTCCCATCTCCCCTGCAGTGAGTTCTCTGCTGCCGCCGGCAAGTGCTCAGCTCCCGAGTCCCACCTCTGCTGAGCCAGGGGCTATGCAAGGCAGCAGGTCTGAATGACAGCTTTGAACCAGTTCCCTCCGTGCTCTCAGTTCTCCTTTCACTCTACTGAAAAAGTACTTTACGTAATAATGTGTGATTATGTTGGATGTCTCTCTGTTTCAAATTCGTAACAAACTTTGGAAGCATGTGGTAGCCTATGAAAACCTGAGAGCAGAGACCCAACGCAAGGCTTAGTGAGTCTGTCTGCAGCAAAGTTGGCACACTATGCCAGAAAAGAATTTCATAGTCAAAATAAAAAGGTAATGTAAATCTGCAAGAAAAAACAAACATATAATGATTTCCAGAAGGGCATAAGGAACACACACTTCAAGTAGCTGCTCTGCAATGACAGCATAACAAACAGTCACAGTGTAAAACTCACCCTGGTACCTCATTTGTTATTTTGACACAAGGGGCAACATTCTGACTGCCAGGTTACCTGAGAAGTGTCTCAGTTACACAACAAGTCAATGTACTTTTATGATAGTAGACCATCAATATTTGGAAATTCATACAAGCTTTATGTAGACATGCTGATGCTAAACCCCTATGAAAGACAGGAACAACTCCTCAGTCAGAACTAAGCACAGAAAACTGTGCTGCAGTCCTTAAATCTAGGACATAACTACATCCTCAGGTGTAATTATGGCTCAAGCCAAACACAGCAGAGGACTTAGTCAGTAGACAACTTTCTGCCCAGCATTTCAGTTCTCAAGGACCTCTACGCCCCATACTTGCAGTGTGAATTGCTTTGTGGAGATGCAAATCTCTCACAAATGAACGCTGAAATTCCTCCAAGCCTGTAGAGCCAAAATTTCAAATCTTTTGACAGCAATTATAAATGTAAGTGTCCCTACAGAGCAAAAGAATGTACCCAAGTTTCCCAGCTTCTTATCCTTTTGGTAAAGGTGAGAATAAAGATTTTTGACTGTTGTCTATAAAAGCAGTGGAAGGGAATCCGCCAGTAATCACCACTTCCTTAAATACCTTTCCTTTAAATCCATCATTAAACACTTCTTTTTCTGCTCAACTGTGAAGCAGTCAACATTCTGGGACAAATTCATTTCTCTTTTCTAAAAGGGAACAGAAGCTACTGTGGGAGTAAAAGAAAAAAAGCCACAACCTCTCAAAGTACAGAGCACAAATGACTGTATGTCCAGTGCTGCCCTCTGAATAATGCCATACACAGAGGCTGTTGATGGCCAAAGGAAGGAACATCTTGAATTCAACCCGGGGTCAGCCTGGCCAGCCCCAAATTACCGGCAGTCTTTAGAAGAAATCTCACCATCAGATCAGGTGTGATTACTCACCACTAGCGCTACCTTGAACAAATGAGAAATCTTACCTGCAAGAACAATTCAGTAAGCAAACCTCAAAAATAACGAATGAAGCAAGTTTTGAGAAAATTCCAGCTTAGTTTTCCAAAAGCTCTAAAAGAGTTTTCTCAAGACATTTATGTCTTATACAAAGGAAAATGCAGTTGTAAAATTTCCCACTACAATTCTTGCTTACATTCAGAGTTCATTGAAGTCACAATAAAAAGCTCAAAGGTATCAACAGACTTGCACAGAAATGGAAACAAGTTACAACAATGAATATTTGAGTTTTTATGAATACCATTATGGTCAAAAAACAGCCCATTAAGTTGATAATATAAAAAATACTTTTTTTTCAATATACTTTCTTGTTTTATAAAGACATGGTCTCCCTTGGGAGAATCATTCTTCTATAAATATTTGACATGAAAAGCAAGGTTTTTTGTCTTAGCAAGTACGTTGTGATTCCTGACAGAAATAATAGATAACAATGGACAGTGGAGATAGCATACTTAAGTTGAACATAAAACATAAGTTTCTATTTTCAGACACTTAAAGGGGGTCCTTTAAAAGTCATCAGACATCATTAGGCAATTGAAATAATATATTAATTAAGTAATCTTGAAATAGCCTGTCTCTTGCTCCTGTTGTTTTCCCTGGAAAGGCAGGTACAAACATGGGTCAGATTCACAGGCTGATGGTTACAGATTCACAGGTTGATGCCATAACCATACTGAAACTACAAAGGTAATAATTCATTACTGAAATCATCAATCCTGTACCATTCACTTCCTGCACATACTCCAGATCTCTTCCATGTATGTTCTTTCCTTCTCAAGGCTCTAACAGTCCCCTTTCTAACTGTTCAATTCCCTTCATCACTCAAATCCTTCCCTACATTTTATCCATTTCTCTAATCACGTTTCAACTTTCCTCTGGATTACTTGATGCCCTATTCCTTTGGGATGGGCACAGAAGATGGCAGCAAAAGAAATCACACAAATGTCCCCGAAATGCACAGAAAATCAAACAGGTTCCATCAGAGGCAAGAAGAAAAACTGTAGCCAAGAGACAAGAACAATGCCCAAGTCTGCTCCCAAGCTTAATATGCCAGGTACATCCATAGTCAGAGTAACAGCACAGGTGTAAGTGTCTGATGCGTTCTGCTGAGATGCTTTCCATGTGCCTTTGAATGGAAGAGATGGATGGCAACATAATCACCTATGCAGCATTACCAAAAATCACTAAAAGGCTTTTAAATTTCACACATTTTAACGTGGTACAGAAAGACTTCCACAACATTACAAAAATCCATAAAGGACCTGCAGAGTCAAGTTACTTCACCCTGTCTCCTACATGCATATATTTTTACTTAAATCTGTGTTTTAGAACCTCTCCCTACTTCATTTTTCTATCATCTTCACCAACAAAATTAATTCAATGCCTGTAATGCTTAGGGACAACCTCCTCCTTCAAAAAAAGAGAAGACTTTCAGAAGAGAAGACCCAGAAGGAAAACTGATTAAGTACAAGCTTATTCTCAATATAAATAAACATATTGACAGTGATACGAGTAAGTTCAGTAGCTAAGTTTTCTGATATGCAAAAAGAGAAGAAAGTTTTGTATCTATTAAGCTGGACTTGGATATCTAATGGTTGGACTCGATGATCTTTAGAGGTCATTCCCAACATCAACAATTCCGCGATTCTAAGTGTGAAGAGACACTCAGATGATAAAAGATTAGAGTCATCTTTTCTTTACAACGAAAATATTGTACAAAGTGCACTGAGAAGGAACAGTGTACCAACATATAAATGAAGATGGCATTAAAAGGCAATAAGCTCTCTGAGTCAGCACATCTGCACTGCTCCTCTTGAGCACTGTGTTTAAAAACTCTGTTCATTCATGTACCCCTGCAGTAAGGCCCAGTGGCTTTCTTACACCTGCTTCTTTAGGCCCTCTTTTGTAATTAAACTCAGCCTCCCCAAACTCTTTACATCTATAGCATCCCAGAATTAAAAGGCTACAGAAGAGGGACATATGGCAGGATATGGAATGTGCATATTAACAAAGAAAACCAAGCAACTGGCTTCTGCTGTTTTCCAGTGTCTATTCACACACACTCTTCCCTGCTGGCAGCTCTGCAGCACAGCCCAGTTCCCCTGGGAGCAGGCTGCAGGAGCCACAGGTGGAAGCAACAGGAGGGTTAGTCTGCAGGGAGGGTCTCTGAACAGTGGTACTATGCTTAGCTGAGGACACAAAGCTCTTCTCCATGCTCCCATAAATGCTCAGAAGAGATGTTTTCCAAAAATGAAGACGCTAGTATCACACAAGCAATAGCCACCACACTCACCGATGCGACACAGCCACTTTCTCTCTAAATAGCACGACAGACTCATCAGAGTATCACACATCAGACTCAGTTCTTCTGGGCAACCAAGTCTTTAAGTACAAGAGGTACTTTAAATCTGGACTTTAGGAAATTCAGTATTTTCGAAACTGCATTGGCAAACTCAGTTAGCAACAAGCTTCCCCTTTACAAAGATGTGCAGGACAGCCCAGAATAGCAAGGCTCACCAAGTGCAGAGCATCAAACCAAAACCACTGGCTTCTTAGTTCAGTTTTCCCAGTTCTGTCCTTTCCGAAACAATCAGGGGATCACTGACAGAGATGAACAAGCTTGCCATATTATGAAGATGCAAAATACTTCAACCCACAAAACCGAAAAGCTTCTTTTCCCATTACAGGTTAAACCTGGGAACAAATATAGAAACTACGTTCTTTAACAGAACAAAAAAGGAGATCTGAAGCCACTACATTTGCATTATGATTATGCAGAGCATTCTGTCTGACAAAATCCAGATTGAATTGATCCTTCTGAACTCCAGCCATGACACCAGCAGCATTAGCAACACTGACTTCAGAACAAGTACACTTCAGCAAGTGTCTGTTGCCATGACAGACACATATGGAGTACTCACCTAGGTACAACCGTGCAGTTGTTGAAATGGGCTAACAACAAGGGAATTCAACAGTCTCAGAACTGTCTGCACATTAACATCAATGATAACATACCATGAAATTGTTAATACCTTCTGTGGAAAGATTTGACAACAACACACAGTTTGTTCCCTAGATCACAGGAAGGTGACCTGTGGCTGGAAATGTTTTGGTAGCTCCAGGAAGTTCCAAAGAGAGTAAAAACAAACAGATGAATGAGTCCCTTCACAGTCCAGTAAAGGTTTGCCAAGTTTCAGCTTTGTCCAGTGCTGGAAGAGGTCCTCTCCTCCGAACTCAGAGTTAGTGGGTCCAAAACTGGAGTCTGTGAAACCAGAGAACAAAAGTGATGCAGCTCCAGATGGATCTCACAATTACTGAACTGAGGCTGCCAGGAATATGCACTGCCCATGGAACACCGGGCAGCCAGCTCCACGCATCATGACACTCCTTCAGCATTAGTCAATGGCAGGGTGTCTCAAGTGAATAGTTTCTGAAGGGTTCTTCAGTTCTGACTATTCAGAGGGGAGAGCTATATCAAGACTTGTCCTTTCCAGATGCAGAATCTTGTGTCAGGATGCTCTGGACAATTTCTTAAGAATGATGAGCATGATGTTATGTATATCAGGGAGAGAGGCAATGGTAAAGAGCTTAATACCACCACTACATTATTCCTATGAAAAGTAGCTCCCACTCTCCCAGAACCAGCACAGCATGCTTATTTACCAGGTCACCCAGAAATCTCTGAGGAAGCTTCTCAGCAGCTAAGAGTATGAAGAATCTACAATGCCCATCTGAGAATTTGCCGTTCTCGAATTCTTAAAGCTAGAGCCCAGAGAGCAGAAATCCCTGTTATTTAATACAAAATCAGCAAGAAGCTTGTGTCTGCTACTGACAGGCAGGCAGACTGCTAGGAGCTATTCTGATTTTTCATGAAGGATGTAACATAAGCATTATTAAATAACAGACATGTCCATCTGTCCTCTGGTAGTATATAAAGAGAAACACAAATTAGAATTTCTTCACAGTCTTAGATCATCCGCCTTTCTGTAAGAAAATCTGCTGAAAAAAACAGAGAGAAATGAAAAGGTGCCAACTAGACTGAACAAGTGCTGACAGAGCTCATGAAAGTGCAGAAAAATCTCATCTAGCTCTCAAGAAACCCAAAATAAGTAACTCATGAGCACATACACCCAAACCTCCAGCTTATGCATACTTTGTGGTAGGCTTTGTTTCTTAACAGATATATAGGCTACACTACATGTACATCTCTGTCACATGGTGGTCACTATGGCAAAATAACTCAAAAAAAAATCTATGACTGACCACTAGTATTTTTGCCATTATATATTCTATTAAGCCACTTTGTAAGATAACTGTAATACTCCTCTGAAACATGGTATGGGAAGATGTTGGTAGCTGGAGTAGGAGTAGCCATGCCACCATTACATAGCAAGTTTTAATACCACTACAAATCTGGTTCTTACATCTCATCTTGCAGTTCCATGGACTGATGAATTTTTAGTCTCAACCACAAGGGATGAGAAAAGTGTTAGAATTGTAGGTGTTTGAACATTTATCTAAAATTCACTTTTGTAGTTAGCTTGTTTTCTTGGCTTCACTAGGAAGTTTCTTTCAATTTTCTACTGAATATGATTGAGAGTTTAAGAGAATAAAAAATTGCTTTCCAGAGTAACTATATCAGAGTTAAAGATGATCAGAGAGCTATTACTTAAACGCCTGTTTTCAGAACACTTACAGATAAAAACATAACATCTATGGAAAGTATATGAAATCTAGGCAAGGCAACAGGAGACAAACAGAAAGCTGAAAATCTGTCAGCAACATTTAGCTAAATAGAATACAACCATTGTCTCCACTGGCAGCAATTCAAAAAAAGTATTACCTGAGAACTCTGAGAGCCACTCCTGAATGAAGATCATGCCTTCCTTTCAGTCGGGAAAAAAGAACAGTGTTCAAGGGCTTATGGAAAAGAGCAGGCAGTAAGATCCATGTTATCAGCAGGCACCAGCAATACAGAACTGATACAGGCTAAAAAGACATTACACAGCTACTGAGAACAGGAGGAAGGTGATAGAAAGAGCTCCTAGAGGAGTGCTGCCAGCCCGATGACACGGGCATCAGATCCCCAAGTGTACACATAATAAGGCTGTAGGATATTTTGGGAGAAGGTCTAGAGAGGAACCCACAAAACGTCCTATTTATTTACAGTTTATGTGCCATAGACAGTTTGCTTTCCATTTCCAGTTTGGGGTTATACTTCAAGACACTGGAATTTGGTGGTTCACTTTCATCAGGGCAGTGCATGAATTCCTGGTATTAAACTTTGGAAAATGAACCATTTACTGAAAAAACCCAGTACTAAATGATCACGTGTAATCAGAGTGAGCTCACGTTTGTTTCAGTGCATTAAGCTCAGATTCTTCTCTTACTTCATAGCTCAATCTTTGAAAGATCCAAACATTGATTCCTTTGTGCTAGAAACAAATGGAAATTTGGAAAGTCAATAATTTGGATTACGATAGCCAGAAAGAAGTCATGGACAAGACAATGAATTACAGCTCATATGACTGACCAGAGGGTAACTAGTATCATTCCTTTCTGAAAGGATGTACACACCAAGCTGCAGAAACTGTCTCCATGGTGTGCTTTACGCTGTTAAGAAATGCCACTTTTTCTCTTACTTTTTTCTGAATCAGTTCAGGAATAGAGGGAATATAATATACACGAACATTTAAGAACAACAAAAAGATATTCTTATGTTAGCTGAGACATTTTGAGACTTCAACACATGCAGACACACCATTACATATAGGCTTGGATCAAGTCTATTTGCATGGGAGCATGTAGAATTGGATTTAGAAGTGAATTCATACTTTTTGTGGGCTTTAACCTAGGATCAGTTTTGAAAATTACCATATTTGCAGGTAACTTAAATTTGGATGTATACTTCACCATTTCAGTGTCAGTTTAATATCTGTAGAGTAAAAGAAACATCCCCCAACAAACAAAGAATCAAGAAAAAAAAAGGCCAAACGCTTTTATGATGCTTGTTAATAACTTGACTGCAAACTACTTAAGTGCATCTCTGTAGACTTAGGAAAAGGAAGGGATTATTTAGTGCATTTGTTTGCCAAGAGCATCTTGTGCTCGATTTCAGGGACATGAAATACCTTGTCAAGATATCCAGTCACTGCTGCAAAGACACTATGAAAGCAGGTTAGGTTGCATTACATTTTTTTTGATACCAATGATTCTACAAAAATGGCTTAAGTTTTTCATATTTCACAATAAGCAGGTACCATACTGTATTGATTTGGTCAACTACTGATTTAAGAATTTTGTAAAAACTTATACATATCCAACTCCAACAGCTTATCCGTCTAAAACTCACTGTAATTATTCTATGGGTGACAGTACAGGTGTGGCTAACGATGCCCACACAAATGATTCAAATAGGAGGTTTCCAATATATCCTGAGGACAACAGGCTCCACCTCCTGTGCACACTGAGCCTTTCTATTGATGTTGTTATTGATCACTTATTATAAGAAAGAGAGAAACAAGGAGCTTTGGAAAATATGTTAAGCAGTAAGGGGGAGAGGGAGACAGGTTAAGGAAAAAAGCAGCAGAGATGAGGATTTCCAGAAGTAGGATGTGACAACGTCACAGACAACCACACTTCACTCCGACAAACTCTTTATTTTGACATAACCCAGCACTGTTAGCTAACACAGCATCCCTGACCCACTCCTGAGTCTGGCCTCTCGCTTCCAGTCTTGCATCATCCTCTCCCTACTGCTGACATAGCCATTTGTACAGCCATATGGTAAACCAGAGTGGGGAAATAAGCAACACAATTTTGGCAAAATTATTCTTCAGTCAGACCAATTCCCCAATATGACTCACTGTGCAGCGGCAAAAGCACTACTGCAGCACAGGGAGGGCAGCAGGTGGCCGTGAGGAGAGGAAGGCTTCCTTCATGGTCAAAACAAGGAAAAGAGTAAAGGTATTAGCATCTAGCCAAGTGAATATCATTCACTCATTTTGTTAAAAGCCATTTCAAGAAAAGAACAGAAGGGTGGAAAACGGTGAAAAGATGAGGAAAATGTGAAGATAAATTCAAAACTGAAGCTTTTGACTGTGTATTTACTGAATTTGAGGCAGAACACAACCAGATAAAATGGGGCAATAACTAGAATCATCGATGGGATAATTTTTTTTTTAAATGATGAAAGTAAAGCAAGCATTTCACATCATGAAAAATATCTAAGGAAGTGTACAAATTAAAAAGGGATTAAGAATGATGATAAATGGAATGGAAAGAGATGAAG
>WEIT01029344.1:0-10867 GCA_013389985.1 Dryoscopus gambensis | reverse complement strand
CTTTTTTCCATTTCTTTCAGATCTGTTGAAATGTAAAATGGTCGGTTGAGCCAAATGAGTTTGCATTATTCATGACCAGAGAAACTTTCTGGATAATTTCCATTGCCTTTTGCTTTCAAAAGTAATCAGTGGCACATACCATTAATAGTTTTGCTGTATCAATCCATTCATCATTTAAAACGTGTNCTGTATCAATCCATTCATCATTTAAAACTTGTCAATTCTTCATTCTCTTTCCTCCTCTAGGGACAGTGGCAAAAATTCTTCTCATAAGTCCCAAGCCATGTTACATATTATTTTGCTGAATGTGTATTTTCATTTGGGTGGCCAAGGCAAATTTATGCTTGGGCAACTAATACGATTTTTTTTATTATCAAGCCACTTTTGTCCCTGGGATGCATCCAAAATTTGGTGTGTGACTGTGCCTTTTCATATCCTTAATATTTACATTTAAAATGACCATATGCTAAGTGCATATAGTCCAACAGAAGTAATCAAGAACAGTATGAAAAGTAAGTTTCGTACAGCAGAAAAACAATAGTAATGCTTTCAGTTATGTAGTTTTAATTTTTCCAGACACCTGCAGTTTATTGTGGCATTACTGAAAGTGCATAAATTGTGCTCCATTGTTAGTAGCTTTATTGTACAATCCTTTCATCTGGACAGCTGTTTTGAATAGATTACAAGTAGTTGAAATGGACTCTCCCTTGATAATGGTTCCTAATATTTCATCTGTGAAGACATTGATTTCTCTGCCAGCTCAAAACTGATCTTTATATATTGAAAGAAGCTGTACTATTGATCTATTTATTTGGTTGTTTGTTTATTTTTTTATTTACCTAAAAGAGAAAGCAGTCATTTTAGTAAAATGCCAAGGTTCCTGACCACCCGTGGCGAAACCTGTGAGTTAGTGGGGCTATATTCACTTACACTCAGCTGAATTTGGCATTGTTCCTGGAATTACAGTAAACCTGCAGAACAGAGAAGAGAAGTTTAATGTAAGGAAATTGCATCAAAAAAGACAAGCTGTCTGCTGTATAAAGTTCTACAGATAATTAATGTTAGCATTTCAAAGGTGTAGTGGGGATTTAGATGATCCTTGTTTCATAACCTGGAGTTTTCTTTATAGCCTTGTCATAGGCATATCCGTAGATAAAACCTTAATTCTTGGTCAGATTTATAGAATACATGCTATTAGATAAATAAGTTACAGGGACAGATGAATAGATTTTTTGTAGATTTCAGTGACAATCAAACAAGGCTCTTACCATCCCTGTCTGTGGGCCAGTGATTAATGACATCATAGTTCTGTAGCCTAAATAGGCATAAATTTCTTCTACTGCAGGTCTTTTTGTTCCCTCCCTGCATTTCACTGATACCATCTCCTTTGTGCTGACACGGGTAGTCATTCAGCCATGTATTACCCTGGGAACATATTTGGGTTAAAACTCTTGAAGAGGTTATTTCTCAATGTGTGTTATTATGCTATTCCAGTTCATCGTGCAGCTTTGCAAACACCAGGCAGTGGCACTCAGAGGAGGAGATTCACACTGGTAGGAGAAAGCAGCTCAGAGTAGGGGCAGCAAAGGGTAAGACCTCTCCTGGTGTTACAAATTCTAGCTTATTCTTGCTCTAGGAGCTTGTTACAACAACATTGTTAGCCATAAAAGTGTTTGTTTTTTTGGTTTTTTTTTTGCTGTGTTATTCCATGATCTAGCCAGACTTGAAGGTACTTTTTATTCTATCTGAATAAATCCTTTCTCTCAATTAGAAGTAGCTCTTATACCACAACTCATTATCTCAGAATATTGCGTGAACAGAAATTTGAAAATGTTGGCTTTCTCCTTCTCAAATTCCCCTGATATCTAAGGATACTTTCTCCTTTACTTCTCTGTTAAACGATTGTTTTCATGTCTTGACAGATGGATATAATAGATATTCTTCCTGTTATTTTCCTTAATAATACACAATGCAGAAATACAAGTTCATTACATAAACATATATTTTATATATATACATATATATATACACACACACTTCTGTGTCCACATGTAGCTTATTTAATTGATTTCTTAAATAGTTTTTATTCTTTTTCAAAAGTAACCAATGGATATTTTAACCACTGAGGAATAGGATAGTGAATGACACTGGTTATTGTGCCTTTAAATATTATGTAATTTTTCCACCTGCTACAGGAATACATTTTGAACATTTTGGGTAATGCTTCACTTTCCAAAATGACTAAGCAGAGTGTTTGACAAAACTAAATGGGGAATTCCAATGGAGAAAAAAAAAAGGTAGAGAGAATACCAAAAATTTCCAATTACTATTCTAGATAAAAATTTTTCAAAAAATTATATATACTCCCTTGAAAATAATTTTAAAATTCTGAGTAGTTCTAAAATCTGCCTGTTTAAGTTCTTAAACAGGAGTGTGCAATTAAATGCAATAAAATATGACAAGATACTGTGGTCACAATTATACATAACTGAGGAGACGATAAGATCCTCACGAGAATATGCTAAGTCATGTGATCAGCTGCACATATGAGGTATCAGTGAAGAATCCCAATTCTTTCCTCTGTGTATTTTACATTTTGTGTACTTTAAAAATGAGTGCTGTCGCATCAGCTTAGGATTTGCTTTCCTTTAATGGCTTGTTTTCAGTGTTACCCTGCATCTAACTAAGTAGTTTAACTACAGGCAACTGAGAACCTCATATAAATAAAAATGCAACAGACACCAAGGCAAAAGACAAAGTTAAGTCCTTTTGGAGCTGTAGGTGGTTTAGTGCAAGAATTTAAAGGTAATAGTCTTAAGACATCTCTTCTGCATCGAACTTCCACTTTGCGCATACATGTCCATTTACTTCTCAGCAGTCTCTGTTTTTCTCCTGGTACTGTGACTCTACCACTATACTTCTTCATGGGAAAAATACTTTGTTTTCTGTTTCCATGTTGCTTGCTACCTGATTATTTTTCTGAAAACTAGACTGCTGCCTTTGTCTTGCTGGATCTGCTTCTGGTATCTTCTGGTTCTGTCAAGCCACATTTCTTCAAATCTCTGAGCATCTTTACCTCTTACATTCTAGGCTTTACAATAGGCTTTACATAGCTTCCCAGTAGCTGGATAATAACGTTTTGGGTAATGTTTTTGATAGCATATATCCAGAGGTTTTCTCCTCAACTAAGGTTAACTTAGAGATAAGTTTAGTGAAAATTAAAGTGAAGAAATCTGGTTCATCTAGGCATGCAAACCACTTTTATCCTGATAAAAAGCAAGCAAAAAATAATTACAATCCTCTATGAAGAAAAATTTATTTGGAGATACCTAGTTTTACTTTATTAGTTTTTGTGTATCTAAATTGATGTAATGACAGAAAAGACAATATTAAAAAGAATTCAGTTCAGATCAGTATTTTTTTTAATGCTACATTTCATCCTCCCCTCCCTCCCCCAGACAGATTAACTGAACAGATTGCTTGGATTCCCTATGGCTTACAACTAATACAAGTGATTGTGGAGGGTCCTCTGCCTGTGGGCAGAAAGAGTTCTCCATTCTACTACAGCGTGCCTGCACGAAGACTGCCATCCTTTGAGGAGTATTATTCAGAAGCTGTTGAAGGTGAAAGAGTAAGGTGATAGGATTTGCTGAAAAGTGAAATGTAACTTTGCATTAACGTCGTTTGGGTTTAGCAAGACACTTTCAATTAACATTGAGGTTTATTTGAGTTAGCAATGCTTTTGAAGTAAAGCTAGTGGTGTTCAATAAATTCCCCTTGCACAGAGGAAAACTTGTTTTACTATGAAGGTAAAATTCAGTCATTCACAAGAACGGTGTGGTCAAACATTTAATTTTTTTAGTAAAAACTTTCTAATCTTAGAAAATTGACTTCCCTGCCATGGTTTCTAAGGTGAAACTATAAAAAAGGTATCTTATTTAATTAATAACAATGACTAGGATATATGGAGCCACTGTAACAAATGTTTTTATAGTTTCCAAGAGTGTTCTGGTCAATTAGTAATCTTTTATTATAAATAAACCAAATTCTGAAGGAGTATTTGCTTTCTTAGGCACTCATGTATCTACTACAAATCCTTATAGAGAGGAATTAAAAAAGAAATTAGTGCCTTTTTTGATCCCGTGATTGCTAGGATGTGAAAATATGAAAGGATTTCAGGAAGAAAATAAAGAAAGAGCCATGGAGTTGAAAACAGAGAATTAACTAAAAAAAAATCACACGGAAAGAAATAGTTTGCAACCTTCCCAGACACGCAACACATTTCATATCGCTTTTGTGCTTAAGGAGAGTGAAACAATTTCACTGTTTGAGGAATGCCCTTTCCAGTTCCTTCTTGGGGTGGTATTATATCCATGATGTGCTTGAGCAGGGCTCTGGCTAGATGCTATCTAAAAAATGGAACCATGACACTGTTATGCTTCTGTGAAAGGGAAGTAAGGAACACATGCCAAAAGAGCACGGATTACAGAGCTGCCATGCTGGGTTAGAAATGCTTTCAATGCATCACGTGGAACAAGAGGGAGTCAGAGGAGGCCAGGATGGGACAGGATGGGACAGGATGGGACTGGATGGGACGGCCAGCCAGCCACTCTTCCACTTCCATTCTGAAACACAGAATGAAGGTTAGGGGTTCACTCTTCACTTCAATTTTCTTCAGATTACGTATGTTTCAGTCTGAATTTATCAAAGTTGAAGATTTGTGTGCATTTTGATCCTAACTAAATTTATACAAGGGACTTGTGTAGGGATCCCGCCGCCGCCCAGCACGCGGGGCCGGCCATTCCTGCTTCGGAGATTTCGCGCTGCTGAGAGAAGCAGTGAAAGAGCTCCGGCAGACGGCACGTGTCCCGATATGGCATGGATTACCTACACCTGGATTCTAGTCATTAGCAGAAGTAAAGAAGGTAGAAATGTCCTTTTTGCAAGCGTTTATGCCGGGGACAGGACCTCGAGAAGACCCGCCCAAAAGGGAGCAAATGCACTAAGGGCGGGGCGAGCCGGTGCCGCCCCATTTTATCAGTTTGGGGGACGGGCAAACGCGGGGATTGGATTTCCCGGGGACAGCCAGTGGGGCGATTCCGGGGACCGTGCTCATGTGTGAAACAGTCCAATAGTAACAGAGTTTCTTGCGTGAAGTACAAAGGACTGGCGAAAACGGCGGGCTTTTTGGCCGCACTGTGACGTCATAGCCCACGCGCCGGCCCGNCCGTGGCTGCACAGCCCCAAGCCGTCCCCCACCGCCCCACGCCGCCCCGTGCCGTCCCGGGGCTGCCCCGGGTGTCCATCCAGTCCGGGCGGCCCCTGGGCTGCCCCTGGCAGGCAGCAACAGACTTGTAATAGAGAAACTTAAATTATTCCTATTTCAGAAACAAAACAGCTAATGAAATATGCTATAGAGACATCTGAGCAAGAAACCACAGTTAAGTTTATCAACAGAAAACAGTACCATTTGTTTTCAACGCTGATGTCTAAATGAAGCACAGCTGGACCATGTTATCGTGTCAGGTAGCTTAATCATCAGGCAGATTTCAGCAGTGTTCCTGGGTTATCAGAGCCAGGTGTCACTCAGGATCTCAGTTAGCAGAAGTTTAGCCAGCTTGATAGACTCTGTAGTGTGCTCTATTACACCCTGGCTCTGGGAAATACATATGAAGTCAGCTTTGATCTGTCTGTGTTGGATACGTCTATAGTCCTGCAAGGAGGAGTGGCAGGAAAAGTGGGAGAAATATGCAGTGAGCGTTAGCAAGCCTCTCTGCACTGAATTATCTGAGACAAATTATTTCTCCCTGAGTGTGTACCTGACCTATTCCAAATTTAATTTAAATTGCTTTAAGGTGTCAGGGTTTTGGGCAATGTTTGCCAAACTAAGTTATGACTGTTCCAGTTCTCTTTCAAGATCGCATCACTTTACATTCCTGTAAGTGAAAGATCTAGCTTATGTTCTTCTTGGGCGAAATATCTGGGGTAACAGATGCTAAATATCAGAAGGTGGGAAAGGAAACTGTAAATCACTATCTCCCCATCATGCAACTTCCTTGTAACTGTTCTCTGTAGCACGTGTTTTCTGTAGCTATATTTTTGTAGAAGTACTCATCACTGTAATAATTTTGCCATTGAAATGTTGATAGATTTTCCTAGTTCCTTTTGTTGTCTGTGTTTCATGTTTTTAAGTATTGTCTTCTTAGTTCAGTGTTTATCTGTGCTGTAGGTTCAGCCTTTGAAGTAAGGGGCACATCCCTGTGCTCCTTGCAGTCACTTCCCTGGGCTGTGTTCCTGTTGTGTCTAGAGCAAGGGCAGAGAGGAGTATGGTCTTCAGCATACTTGTGCTTTTGGATATAAAACAGACCCTTTTCCTTAATTCATCCAGGATTTCTCTGAGGAGAGACCTGGATGAGTGAGGTGGAGCATGTAGCACGGCCACTTTTCTTGTGGAGGAGGAAGGGCAGAGATAGGGTGCAGGCTGGAGACAAGGCTGTGAAAGGCACCGGAGAATGAGTGTCTGCCCATATCAAAGTTTCAGCTTGTGACATCAAATAAAAAAAGCTCATGGTCATGTGTTAAAAATGTCCCTAATCACAACAATAATTATATAAACACTTAAGCTTCTTAATACTATTTTGACTCTAGAGTATTTTTGCATGAGGACTCAACCTTAGGGAAGTCATTAGAAGATGGGAGAAAAGAAGTCTAAAATGTGAAACCCTAGGTACTTGAAGTGTTCTATAACTATTATCAATTTCACTTAACACTTTAAGTTATCTAATTTGCTGTGTGTCTACATGAATTTCTATTGCTCTGAATAGTCAGAATTTCATATTTCAGAACAAATACTTAGCAAAACTGTAGCGCATGGTGATTTATTGTCTGTTTCACCTTCAAAAGGTAGTGTGGATAAAATTTTTTCTATCTATAGACAAATTCATACGCACATGTATCTGTGCTGTATAAATATGATCTAATGATTAAACCCTGTAGATCCTTGGGAAACTTCTGTAGCTCAAATATGTAGTGTCAAACAGGAGCAGACGATACACTGAGCTAGGATTTGTCGATGCTATTGTACTGTGTTGTTGTGGCTGGCCTGCAATCCCTTTTGATTTCCAGTGTTCAAGTTCATTCTCTGTGCTGTGCAGCCCTAGCTCTACTCTGCCTAGGTGCAAGAGGTTATCTCCAAAGCAGGTGAGATGATACAGCCCAGAAAACCTTTTAATGAAGGAGCTATTTTGATAGACAAAAAGATAAAGTTCCCTGAAACCCAACCTGCTAAAGTGACATCGGTGTTTGACATGACAGAGGAAATCTACAAATACATAAATAACTTCTACATTCTCTCTATATAGTTTATACAATAAAAATATAACTTCTATATTCTGTTAAGAGTAGTTGTAATTTCAGTAAACTGCTGTATTGCTCTGCTAAACCAAAATCCCTTCTGACATCAAGTGTCTACAAATGAGTAAACTTGGTATTAAGCATTAAATCTTCATGTGGAATATCTTAAAAGACCTGGTCAGAGAGTACTGAACTCTGACAGGGAATACTTTCCCTAAATCCACATTGTGTCAGTTCAGGGATGGTAAGCAGATGTACTGTACAATAACAGAAATTTTTTTTTGTGAATTCTCTGGACTTTCTGACAAAAGAAATTTAACTTTATTCTGAAGAGGCCATGTCATATCTGTATGTGCTGTTACTGTCTGTGTGCTCCCTGTTAACCTAATTTGGCTGCCACTAGAAGGTGTATGTCAAAAATTCTGTCAGGAAGAAGTTAGTCAAATTAATTAGGTAATCTCTTTTCACATAGTGTTGAATCTCTTCTGGTGTTCATAGCAACTATTAAGATGTGTTTTAGGAGGGAATATATGTTTGATCTACTAATATGAACCTTAAATTCAGCATATGTTTCATTTTTCATCTCTTTCTTATTCTCTTCCATACAAATGCAACAGCATAAAACGATACCATTCTGCTGGTGTGGTGCAGAAGAGACAGATAAGGTCCTATGAATGCCCAGTAAAAATGTATTCTGATCCAAGGTCTGGCTACTGAAGTTGCCTTCAGACTTTAATTAGCTACTGGAAAGTTTTTTTTCCAAGAGAGATAAGCAAATGGCAGGTATCTTGTAGGGTTTTGATTAATCAAATGAATATAACATTGGTCTATTTTTGGGGGGGGAGGGGGTGATTAAAAAAATGTGGAAAATAGATGTGTCAAGACATCAGTCATGCTGAATTTGCATATTGATTCTTTTCGTATTGATAATCTATGACTGTCTTGTTATTTGTGTTTTCATTAATTCATCTTTCATTTTGTATTGTAAAATTGAATTTTATTGCAAAAATAAATTAAATCTGGGTATGTGTCAGTTAACCCTGAGTATGTGTCAGGCAGAAGCAGGTAACTGCATTTTCTGGTCATATATTATATTTTGAGTCATTAGTGAACATGATCCAGCCATACGTAAGTTTTGATGCTGAGTCCACAGTAATAAAATCAGAGTGGAATAGTTTATTAGCCTGGATACATGTTACTTTTCTAACGTATTTTCAGAGTCAAGAAATGACAAATTTTCCCATCTCAATATTGTTTAAAATGTGTCACTTCTTGCCTGCAACCCCGAGATGACTCCTTCAGTAACATTCGTCACAAAACCAAAATTAGTGGCTATACAGCAAGGCTTTCCTCCCCCCACCCCTCTTCCCCCTATCCTTTTTTGACCTTTTCACCTCTGAGTGTGAGTCTCAGTGACAGTTTCAATAGACCAAAACACACATGCAAGTTGGTAACTGCTCTTGGTTAGGAAGTTAATAACTGCTGTAGACCTACACTCTTGCTAGTATCACAGATTACAGAGAAAAATCTTCTGACCTAGCAGCATAAAAAAGAGGCAGATGGTATTGTGTCTGATGGGTTTGTTATGGCAGCCAGTATTCCCTCTTTAGGAAGTATACGTGTAGCTCAAGCTGTGTACCTGATGGGAAAACATGTTTCTGAAAATAAATACGTCAGTGAAGGTACCACCTTGAACATTTGTATTTTACCATGTTCAGGACAGTTAATCACAATCTTAATAGTGTGGAATACTTGCTTTTCCACAAGAAAATTCTCTCATAAATGAGAGAATTGTGAGAAAAACCGAGACATAGTAATTAATTTTAAAGGTGAAATTCAGCAGGTATTAAGAATATCTGGAAAAAATGTCAAGTTTCCAAACTGTATGGCTGATGTCTGATTGGACTCTCCCTGCAGAATCTGTTCACCCCTTCACAGAAAAGTTCCTCATGTTATCTTTTGAGGAAAGCCAACTATTGAAACTTACCCTGATTTCAAGGATATGAAATGTAAAATAAAGTTCTCAATTTACAAATTAAATTGCCTCCAAGAGAGAGAACATAAATGCAACAGTTAGACTACTACCATGCCCACTTCCAAGAGCAAGTTCAGGATGTCCTAGAACTTGGAAAGACAAATTCAAAAATACAAACAAAAATTCTTCTGCACTTAGAACAACAATACTGTAACAGGGAAAAGCCATCTAGGATTAATATAATTTAACTGATGGAACTGAATTTGAAAACCTTCAAAGATTTAATGTAACACTGGAAAACAGAAGAATTTTATATAATTTATTTTGACTTTTAGTTTGTCATATCAAATATATTGTTCGGAATAGGAAGAACCTTGATTGGGGTTTAAGACAGTATTTTAATGCTATTCATTATATTGTTTGAGTAATACCCTGTAGCAGGATATTGAGTGGGTCTTACCAGAACAGTGAGATATTAGTGAGGTACTGCTGGTACTGTATTTTCTAGTCTTTCTTTACAGAGAATTTATTCATGCTGAGTAGCAGTTTGTGTCTCTTGCTAACAATTCATATCTCAGTCTCATATACTGATGTCATATCAGCTTCTATCATTATCTTTATATAATATCATTATAGCTTATAACAATCAGATCTTTAGGTCGAGATACTGCCATAAAATTTGCNTCAGAGTAGAAATTCCTTATTTTTCTTCATATTTTTTCTAATTTTATTCTAATACCTGTAGTTACTGTAGAGAGAAGCATGTTAGAAATCAAATGCATATGAAGACCAATATGCTATGTAGCGATAGATGCCGAAAGAAGCCTATAGTGTAAGAGTAAAGCAAGCACACAGATTTTATTGGTGTGAATTCTTAGTGCTAAAAATATGCAGTTCCCGTGCTTCCTAAGCCTGAGGTATTTTCTTGTGTTTGAGATGGATTATTCTTCCATGCATTTGTCAAATCTTCCACTTACTTTTCTAAAGGAATGTTCCATGAATGTTCATCCTATGGACAGGCAGAGGATGTGATATTGATTTTTTTTTTTAAGCTCTTATTTGTACTCCAGGTTCTTGGAAATAGTAATTTATTCTTCACACTATACACATGCCTGAAAAAATCCAGTCTTCCTGCATCTTATATTTTGTATTCTGCTTTTAAGTTTTTCCCCCTCCTTTGGTCTTTAACGTCTGTACCTGGAGGTGTTCTGGCCCTTGACTAACTAAAGAGTTAAAATCGAATAAAAAAATATTAATCAACTCCATTAACCTGCCTCCTTTTTTCCTATTGTGGCAGACATACGATGTAATTCTTGAATGTCTGGTTGAGGCATTTCATCCCTAAATTAGTATTTCCAGTGACAGATAGACAAAGAAGTATCATAATTCATCAAAGGTGCCAAAGAGCAGCTTCCAGGTTCTGTAACTGAAACAGGATGCTTTACATTCCTTGATGGTTTCATGGCTTGTTAGCTTATAATTTAATGGAAATGGAATAATAAACTGTAATACTTAATTCTGAAGAGGATCTTTTTCTTT
>WEIT01029343.1:22722-45228 GCA_013389985.1 Dryoscopus gambensis | reverse complement strand
AAAACTTTGATAATGCCCTTTTTTTAATACTAGTCATTAAATATTCTATAGTTAAAATAGGTGACAGCTGAGTGTTAATTACGGTAGGATAAATCAGAACAAATATTAAGAACTTGCTTATGTTCTGCATGGGCAAAATTTCAAATCAATGATAAAATATTGTTAATCAGTGGATTGATTTGACCATAAAGCAGCTGTATATTGATGCAATCGAAGCATTAAATTTGAACATTATCATCTCTGTGTCTGAGATTTGAAAGCTACATTGCAGACTATGAATTCCCCACTATTGATGGTAATCAGAGGAGGGGATTTTTGAGGGAGATATCCACCCTCTACAGAATGGAAAGGGGAAAAGTTCTCTAATGAATATGATGCAAGATGATCAAAGCAGATCATCAAAGTATGCAGGAGCTACTGTACCAGTCATATCTCTACTAATGGCCCTTGCTGTCTGCCTGTCACTAAACTGTAGAGAGAGGGAGGGGAAAAGTAGTTCAGAGGGCAAAGTAGCATGGTGGGGAGATTATTTTCCCAGGCACATTCATGATATTTGAGTCGCTGAATCTGAAACAGTAAGTCAGAGTATTAAGCAGTAATTTTAGAGGTATGACTTTTACTGAGCTGGAAGTTCTAGTTCAGGAGACACTGAGGTCCAGTGGTTTGATTCTCCAGGAAGTACTGTTTGGATATTTGGTATATTGACATTAACCATACACTGATTCAGAACCAAAAGCTTTGTCAGTTGTAACCAGCTGATCTTTTCCTTTTAGAAGTGGGTTTTCATCAGGTGGTCTCTCATGACAAAGGAGTTGTACTGAGATTAGAGAATTTATTCTTTATTTCAAAATAAAAGGACATTTGAGTCAAGGCACAAGGGGAAAATGTCTACTCTTTGCCTCTTTATCACCTCTCAAATCCACTGGAATATGTTTATTAGTTCACTGAAGACTGAAAAGGCTTTGAATTGTCAGTGGCACATGTACTTACACAGAAATCTGAGAGAAGCTGGAACTTTTTTTTGTTTTGAGTGGCACTTGCAAGACATCAGTTAAGTGAAATGCAGTAGTTAGCTGTGAACAATTTCCTCCTCCATTTTTTTGTGTTGACATTTTATTTACTGTAGCTTGCTCTCAGTGCTCCAAATAATCTTAAAATAAATCAGATCCTATTTGATAAGACCAACAGTTTCTTCCAATCTTCTCTCTTCAAATCCAATCAAATTCCTTATCAACCTAAAAATAATCAGAGCAAGTCTCTTGAGAATTCGCCACAGCCATTACCTGACTTTGCCCAGAATATTTCCTCATCTCTTAGGGAATAGGGAGTGCCAAAAAATGCCAATAGTCTGGAAAGAGTAGCCTCTTTCTGGCAAAGAAAGATCTCATTCACTAACTGGTATTGCTTCTCCTGGGAGTTTCTTTTGTGAGCAGTTGCAGCAGTTGCTACTGTGGGCAAACTAAAAACAGAGGAAGTGCATCTAGATGGGTAATCTCCCACAAGTTTTGGTAATATACAGGAAAACTTGCATTTTAAAAGGTGCTTAGAAGACAGCAGTAAGTAAAAATTTACATTGCAAAGCTTTGCAATGTTTAGGGAACCACCACTTAGATAACTTGCACACTGGTTACATTTTCCAGATGGACTTATTATAGGCACAAAACATTATGGAATTGTCATTGCCATGTTTTCTAATGTAAATGAAGTAATCATTTAGCAGAAAACAAAACCAAACAAACAAAAGCAGGTGGTGTGGTGTCCATTGCTAGGGGATGTTCTGAAGCACGGCAGAGTAGCTTCAATAAGCAGAAAAGTTGTGTGGTATCTTAACCCAGTAATGCTGTATTGCATGGTTAAACATCCCAAATGAAGTCAGAACAATTAAAGAATGAAAGACAGGGTTAAACTGTATTTTTTTTCAAAATCTATGCACATTATAATAAGATCTAGAACTCCATTTCTAATTGGGGTAACATTGTGTATGGTGATGAGCAGATGCCCAAGTGTCTGAAATTAAATTAAATGAATGGCCCTTTCTGTAGTCACAAACGTAAAGGAAAGAGAGACTTATTCAAGGCCATCTAGTGAGTTCCTGGGCATGCCAAGGAGAATCATCACTCTCTTTGGAATCTGAATCCAGAGCTCTGTCTGCTAAGGCACACTGCCTACCTTGTGTGGAGATATGCTCCAGCTTCCTCCAGGTCAGGTCTTTGATTCATGAGCTCTGAACGTAATTGAATGATGCTGTAGATGCAGGGTGTGAATTCTTACATTTTTACCTCTCTAAAATGTAACTCAATAAAAGACATGAACTGAATGGGAAAGCTGCTATCTTACTCATGAGTGCTTGTTTCCTCTTTTGGGCTCAGCAAAAACAACACTAAGGGCCAAGTCACCAGATCACCATTATGTGTAGTAATTTGTCTGAAGTTATTTTCTCATTGTGCTTTGGAAAAAACCAACAGAATAGGGATAGAGGGGACAATTTACAGCTGTTTTTAGTAATTCATTTTAGCATTGACATGTGACAGAAAATGTCCATTTGAGCTCAGAGGTTGAAAGCTATTTCACAGCAAAAGGAAGTGACTTGTTTGCACTGGTTTCTTAATACAGAATGCTTAAAGCAGCAGAAACTAAATTAGTAAAACTGCATGAAATAAATACAAATATATTGAGGGGATTTGGGAAATGCGGTTTGTGAATGAGTCTATATAAGGACAGAAATGAGACCTGTAGTATTTGGGTAGAGATTGTTCCTCAGGCTGCAAACTGCCTTTAGGTCCATACGCTTCTCTCATCTGCAAGTACAACTGAGTCTGTGCACAGGGGAGGAGAGAAATATGGCCCTTTATGATGACTGAATTGAGAGCTTGAGTACACATAAGCACTGTTCTGTTAGCACAGCCCAAGACCAAAGGTATTGCAAATTAATTGAGCAAAAGAATTTGTGTACAGTTGGCATGTCTGTCCTTACATGAATCAAAAGGAGGAATTGGGCAGAGCTCCTTTTAAGAAGAAAAGAAAAACATATGTTAGTTATTGTATTGAGAGGATGTTTTTATAAGAAAAGGGGATGCTGCTTCATTAATAACTGACATGTCACACCAGTTCTGGTAGGTCTGATAGATTAAACATGAACCTCTCATTATTCAAGCAGCTGAAATGTATTGGCTGCCTTACCCACCTAATATTTATTCCTTGCACAGTATAACTACAAAATTGACATCTTCTTTTAAAATTGTTTGGCTGTAATAAATATAAAACTTTCTCCGCTGATGTAAAGCATTGCTAGCTGGCATCATTTCCTATCCCTTTTTAATTATTCTTGACACTGTGGAGAAACATCTAATATAAATCTGTAATGTGCTCTGATGACAAACTACACGGTTGGAAGACCATGTAATCTCTCCACAATTAATTAAAGTGCACAGAGCTGCTTTTTTTTCCCTTTTTTCCCCCCTTATTTTTCACCCCCCCCAGCAACCAGATGCCACTGACTGGCTCAAATAACATTGCTGTCAACTGTAAAAAATTAAGATCCAAATCCTAAGAAAAGTACTTGAATAAAGAAACCAGATGCCCCAGATGCCAGGTTACTTTTCGATATTATGGCATACATCTTGGTGGAAGGCACTATTGTTCAACGTCTGTAGCTTTACATACTTAATTACTGACATAGCAAATCCGTTGGCAGTTTATTTCCACAAGTATCTGTCACTTCAGCAAATCCTTTATTGAAAACTGAACGATGCCAATCGGTGTGAATAGTTCACCAGCACGCCTAGAGCAATGAAATTAAGGAGGATTTGGCTGCTGTTTGTTCAATGGGCATAGCCTTTTGTTTTTGAATGGCTGTGAATCTGCTTCAGAAGAGCTTCAACTCTGTGCTAGGAGCACCTAGCAGTCCTGTAAGGCTTGTGGACACATGGAGTCGATTAAATGCAAATTAATAACAATTTTTAGGCCACATAAGAATGTTGTTGTAACATTTATTGACTGTAATAATACTGTGGATGGAAGACAGGTTAATAAAAAGTGTTTATTAAATATTATTGTACCACCGTATGACTTTTGATGGTGAGGTCTGTAGCCACAGGAAATTGCAGGTGCAGGTTAATTGGCAAGATATCAGCAAAAGTTCAGATACTATTAATTACATTATAAGAAAGGATTTCATAAGCACAATCATTTTTTTTGTTGACATTACGGTATGAAAAAAATCACCTCAAATTTATTATTTAACATGGCTTTTTTGATAGAAATGTTTGAAATGCATTAATGTGCTTTCTGCTCTTTCCATAACAATGGAATGAAAAGGATGATATGCTGGGGTCTGGTTTTCCTATCCACCTGACAGGTGTATTTAGATCAAGAAGTAAAATGGTTTGGGGTCACAGTTCTTTGGAAAAACTCCACTGTGCTTCATTACTTTTCAGTTAGGGTTGTTTTATTATTAGAAAGAGTTTTTCAAGCATCACAAAATAAATTGTTGTGGTTGTTAGTAGGGCCTTTAGTGGGTGGAATGCACAACTGTTGTGACAAGCAGGGGGAGTTTCCCATCCGCAGCACCTCTGCCGTGTGCACGCAGCTCGTTCTTTGTGCCCGGGACGAGCTGCAGGGCAGGCGTCCCAACAATTGATCTCCTCAGCATTAGAGCTCCATAACTATGGAGTCGTGTGACCCCGCTATCTCAGCTGATTGTGCAGTGCTGAAGGCTTCTGGTGCAGTAGAAGGTCTTTAGTTCTGCTGTGTTTTGGGGAGGTTTCTTCTTATGGATGTGTGTCAGTGTTTGTAAACTCTTCTCTTAACTCACCAACTTTTGATTCGCATTTCACTTTATGCCACCATTCATTCACTCCTCACGGATATTAAATCAATTGGATTACAGTCCATTTCCTTGCTGTGTGGTGTATTTTTTAAAAGAAATTACTGCTATTGCTAGAGACAGAGGAGGGGTTTTTTTGCTACAAGACAGTTGGCACAGCTAGAACCTAAGCTACGCTACATGTTAATGTTTCTCTTGGAGAGGAAATCCTTTTTAGCAAGCTGTACTGACTCATCAGCTTTCTGATTCAGCTTACAGTGCTTCCACTGAAAAGTTTTTTAAAATAGAGCGATCAAAATTACGGAGCAGTTCCTAAATTGAGAATATGGATGCAATGTGATGGTGTAAATCCATACGAAACTGATACAAACAATGTATAAACTTTTCTGTGCTGGTTATTTTTGCTGTGTTTTTTAAAATACTTTGTGTTCTGTCGAGGGATTTAGTGTATTCTCAATTATTACATTTTTTGAATCATCTTATTTGGATTTACATACAGTATAATCATGTTATTTATACTTCCATTATAGTTGAGGGATTTGAAACTGTGTTACAAAGTATGGATCAAATTTCACCATCAAGTACCTCCAGGAAATCCCATTAGTTTCACCCATTTTGGTGGGCTGTAGCCAAGAGCATGTAGAGACCCAAGTGAATGTGTTCACATGCAAGACCTTGCAACCATTTAAGGACTGGACAGTGCATCAATAGTGCAGAGCAGGCAGGGGGGACTTCTTCCTGAAGAAATCAGGAAGAGAGCATGAAACTTGTGCATTAAAAACACACCAGTTTGGGCAAAATCAGCATTCTAAGGGTACAGTAATTGCCAGGGGATTTTAGTGACCACAAATGGTTAGGAACTTGGTTTTACATCTCATCTGACCAATAGTTTCTGACGCACTGTGGTTTTTGCTTTTTTGTAATAACATGTTTCTTAGATCGTTTAAAGTATTTGGCTTGCAACACCTCTGAAGCATGGGTTAGCTCGCAGTAATCCATACTTTGATGTCTCTTATTGTTAAATTATATAGTGAGTACAATATTTCATTTTATTTAATACAAATCATTTTTATTTACTTAAAAGGAGCAAGCTGTCTTATTATATGTGTTTGGCTTAGAAACAAAGAAATTATATTCTTTTAAGAGGTGTTTTATGTTTTATGGTTACTGAGAGAATAAATGGCCTTTTAATAGGCATTTATATAAGTGGGATCCATGTCTCCACTCTATTATATATTTTCAAATAATTAGGAGTGCTATACAAATGCTATATGATAGCCTTCAGAAAAAAAAAGAGGGAAAACCCATGTGGTTTAAGATATCAGGAAAAAAATCCTGTTTCTTGGGGAGGGGGGAGGCAGAAAGGTTTATTAGGGTAATTTAATTTCTACTGATGCTACAAACATGCATGGGATGAGAATGTGGGGGCTCAAATGTAGACGCTGCTTGCTGTGTTCCCTATGGTGACCTGTTCTTCATTGAGACAGTCAATTGACACAGACGCCAGTGCCTTTATTACTGAGTCTACTGTAAATGAGACTTTCAGTCTTGCCAGGGATAGATATTTTTCCTGTGTTCACCACTATCACACATCACGTTCGAGGACGGGGGAAAAGGAACTTTTAAAACAATAATATCAAACAACTTGGGGAAAAATGTTAAATATTACCATATGAAGAACTGATTAAATTTGTATGGTTTTGTTTCAGTAAAAATTGATATGTGATGAAACACAGTGCAGCTGGATAACTTGTTTTGGCTAACGTTCCAGTGTTCTCTGATCTCTTTACCCAGCCATATATAAAAAAGAAACCATATCAGCATCCTTGTTCCTGTTGTACAGGCTCTGACATAAATGCCCCCTTTCCGTTTGCCCCATACCATCTGGACTGTAAAAAACTTAACATGAGTTTGCCAGTGAGGTAGTTTATCTACATATCTTCTTCATATTCAGATCTACTCTCAAATATCATTTTTAGAGTCTACTCATTGCTGTTTTCATGCATTTAATTTGTAAAAGCTACTGTACATAGGTATTCCCAATCCATCAGTGCTGGAGAACCAAGGAGCAGATTCTACTTGTGCTTCCTTTGCAGTGTAGCCCAGAGAAGTTTGTTCTGAAAGCTGGGAACTAAAGACTAGGTCTTATATTCAGACATTGTCTTGTTCAGTTCTTCAGACTTCATGGGGTCTTTCATACGGTCATTAATTAGTGAAAATGCCACAGTCTTTAGATACCTCTTCCTGTTTCATTGCAATACAATTTTTGGTTGTGCATATACTGGGCTTATGATTGTGGTATTTTTTGTGTGTTGGAGAAATTCAGGACCACTTCTTCCATGAGGATAATGTGTTCAAAAAGCCAGCTCATTTTTGAAAAGTCATAAAAGCTCTGTCAAAGTAATAAACTTCTGCTTGTCAATATCAGAGGTTATTTTAAAATTGATATTCCTTATGAATATTCCTCAGCACCTGAAATGCAGGATTGTGAGTTTAGGCTAGTTTGCTTACTTTAAATTCCTTTCTTCAGCCAAATATCTTTATATTGCGGGCTTTTTGGCTGGCACAGGAAGATCAGACTTCCTGCTCATTGATGTAAATAGAATTTTTCTTTTATTTTGGGAGTGGCAGGGGGTTGCTACAAAGTTTAATTTTCCATTTTGTTAACTAAGAACATATGCCAAGGGTCTTGGACTCTCTGAAGTACTGACTGACATAAAATATAATGGCAATCCAGCATGGGCTGGGGCTGAAAAATTTTGGATATTGTCCCACTAGATACTGGAAGAGTGCAGATTTTTTTAACTGGGATAGATAGCATGGGTAATTTGCTCTTCACTTTGGCACACTCTGTTTAATTGCAACTACAGCAGAGCAAAACCATCTGCTAAAGTGATCAAGGTCGTAGGTTTTGAGTTATGAACATTAGAGAAAGTCATAGATGCAGTTCTTCTTGTCATTTCTTGTGGTGGAACCCCGCGGAGAGATCCCCCATCCGTGGTCTGTAGTGGTTGTCTCTATTGTTTGATAAGTGCCAGCCATGTGCTCCATCCCCTGCCAGTCCCGTGCTGCTGCAGCTGCCGCCACACTGTGCTGCTTCTGCTTGCTCTGCTTGTCAGTGTTGTTCCTAACTCTTCCATATTTTTCAAGGGTGTTTGATGCAACCTTGTGTTGGAAAATAGGAAAAAACAAAGGAAAGCTTCGTAACCAGTGTAGACTCAAGTTAGGAACATCTGGAGCTGTGAGGTTTTCCACACTTTGTAAGACAAAGCTCTGGTTTAGCTGATTTAATCAGATTTTCTGCTTTTGATGCTATCAGAACATTCTTTGCTTAGGAAAAGTTTGTGCCTGTGTCATCCTTGGGCTGTCCATGAGGACTGCAAAAGGAATGCATCCTCTGTTCTTGTGTTTGTCACTGCTCATCACTCTCTGTTAGCTTTCAAATTGCTCTTCGTTCTCACTATAAGCTTGCTCTGCAAACATCGCCACAGACTTCTTTTTTTTTTGTATTCAGAATGCTACACTTTTATGGAAAAAACTTTCCTGGGAAAAAAAAAATCTATAAGGCCCCCAACAGAGAATTAAATAAGAATGGGAATTTATATCCCTGCAAGAATTACCTGGATTTAAAAGGAAATATCTGCAGTTCATATAGTATTAACACACTAATTCTACAGCAAGCTTTCCATTTCTATTAATTTTATTCTCAGTAAATGCTAATGAAAGTTTATATTAAATTGGATAAATTTTCTGGTTTAAGTGAGGAAGGCTTATTAGTATTTATTGATTGGCAGAACAGAAAGGATTGCAATGTACCTTTATCCCCAAAACACTAAGAGCAGAATTCTGACATTCTGATGATGTTCGCATTGTGTTTAGCCTTTCTGAACATGATTGTTGTATAAGGATACTACACCTTCTTTTTTGTCACTGCAATGCACAATTATACTTGTGGATTTTCTATGCTCAGAGTTCATAGTGTGTAAATGAGAAGTGTTACAGAACCAGCTTTTATTGTCCAGGCTCCTAACTATGGACAGAAAGGCTGATATTCTAAAAGGAGCAGTAGTAACTTCTACTTTTTGAACAGAATTCTGATGCAGTTGTAGCCGTTTTCTGTACACATAAAGAAAGATCATGGCCTTTTATGCCCTTTAAAACTTGCTTGTTTCATTTTTCTGTCTTACCATTGCTACCATAGCTCTCTTTCTGTTCATATTAGTTAATGTTATATTTGTGTTGCCAACTTAACCTTCTAGCATAAAGAGTATCTTAGTCATAAGAATATAGGAACTGTTATGAAAGTTCATAACAGTTTCATGTGAAAGGTTCACCTAATTCAGCAATCCAGTGTGAACTGTGTCTAGTTTTGGAAGCATAAAGAGCGGAGAGAGGATGCTTGAAGGCAAAAACTGTTTTTCCATGTCTCAAACTTACTGGACATTTATTGTATTGGTATAACTAAGTGGGAGCTAAATCTGTTGAAATGCAGTAGACCTTTGAAAAAATAACTTAAAAATTCAGGTACCATTCCATGCCAATAATTTAATTCAGATGTGTGTGTTCTGATTTAAGCATGGTGTGATGTATATATGCTATGTTATGACTGACAAGCTAAAATTAGAATTTCAGTTTGTACAAAGAAAAATTATTTAATAGATGTACAGTACTGAGTAAGCAATTATATAAGTTCTGCGATACCTTTATTCACACAGAAGAATACTGATTGTTCTCTGTAGTAAGGTTCACTCTATGGAGGTGTAGATTAAGTAATAGACTTCATGAAGTCAGTAATTTTTGAGAGGCTCAATTGCTTCTTTCCACAAGAGCATTGTCTGATCTGTGAACTGCAGAACCAAAAGATTTTCAGAATTACTACCAGCCCCCAAAATTACATTGTGTTATCCTAAAGCCCAGCCAAGCAAAGTACCCTATCCATGTGTGTATGGGATGATATGTTTTCACTGGAAGAAAGAAAATGTTCAATTTTTAGACTCTTTTAGAATACCTTTTATATTTTTCCTTTAAATAACATGAGTCTCTAAGTGTAACTCATTGGAAGGAGCATATTTTAAAATGGTGTACGTGTGGTCCTTAACTTCTGAAAAGTGGCTACTGCCTGAGCTTTGTGGCTACTGCCTTGTTTTAATTCTAAAATACTGGTTCTGACATGATACAGAGACAGGAGAAATGACCTGGAGAAGGTAGGAATCAGCTAAAACAAAGGAAAGCAAGTGCAAGGGAGCAGTAAAAGAAATTTTCTTCTATCAGTTCAAAGTCTTGTCCATCTGCTCTTAATTTACTGTCATGCAGACATTGGATCTTCCACTGCTGCTGGGCCACACAATGAATCAAATCCTGTTTCCTAATTTCCACCATTTTAAGTTATGTTCCTAGGAAATGGAATTCTGCAGTTTCTTGCCTCTCTTCATGACAGCTGGAGGAAAGAAATAAGGTGAAGAGAGGAAGCTGGCAGTGTAGACCTTTCACTTGGGACTTACCTGGGTCCCTCACTTTGGCTTGCAAAGTGTTGAGGGTTTGTACGTCTTTGACAGCCTTTAGGTAAGGACTTTCTGTGGACATTGCATTCTCTCTTTATTTGGATACAACTGTGAAGAATTTGTCTTATTTTTGCTAGATGCTATCCAATGTTTTATTGGTATTTCATAGAAATAAAGGTGAGAATGTTCTATGGCTGAATAGAAAAAGAAAACCCAGATGGCTTGCTTCATGCATTACTTAGCTGTCCTCGTCCAATAAAGTCAAAATTACATGAAAACCTTGGAGTATCCCTTCTCAGATTTTATTTGATGGTTTCAATATGCCTGATTTCTTTATTTCAATGATGTTGAATTAAGGAGATATATATAGTTGGGAAAGAATTATAAATAAAATTTGGGCTCAAAAAGACTCCTAACCAAGTTCATGGATCTGCTTAAAGGTTAACTGCTTTTCATAAGATGTGAGAGGAATTTGGTATGAAGTGACAGAAGTCTGGGTATTAGGCTTGTTCTAAAGATACGAAGCTGCAGTCACTGCTCTGTTGTGTTCTCCAAGTGTCTGTGCATCAGGATTTGCAATTGCTGCAAAATTAGAGTGTCCACACTTCATGTGCACTGACTAGGCAAAGTGCAAATAAAACTAAGACAGACTTTGGATACTTCTGGATGACAGAGCAAGGGAAGTTTTGGCAGATGGTATCCAGGTCTGCTTGGAGTGCCTGTGTATGGTATGTGATGAATCCATGAAGCGTATGTGGTGCTTATGTTTGACTTCAGCCTATAAATACCTCGTGAGGTCATTATCTGATACCTTTCATTTAAAACTGTCAGGTTTAGAATATCGATAGCTTGATGGGCACATCACCCCACAGTCCAATCCCATTTGAAGCAAAATAAAGGCTGCGGAACAAGGAAAGACTTCGAACATTTGTGTTATGTACTGCAGTGAAGTACCAGCTATTGTGGAATTACCTTTATTGTGGTGAATGTCTGTAGCAGACTTCCTTTCCCCAAAAAAGCATGTTGAGAAGATGTTGTCTCAACTCTCAGAAGATCTTTCCAAATTAATTTTTAAAATCTAAGCAATTAATTTACTTACTATGTTACATTTATGTAAGCTGTTAAATGTAAATGCTTCACTTTCAAGGGAAACCTAAATCATTTGTACATGGTGGTGTAATTGTTTTCCATCAGAATCAGAACAGTTTCCAGCGAGGCTTTCTCTCACACAGAGTCAGTATGCAGCCCCTCTTCTTACACATCCTGGTGTGGGTTTTTCCATGAACACTTTTTGCTCTTTAGTTATTTGTTGTAATTATCAAGTTCATTTTTCTCTAATAGATGTGATTAAGTATATTTAGCACTGTGTAATGAGTTTTCTGCCTGGTTGCATTCTGGCTAATAAGGAATTCCTCAGAGTCTCTTCTGACAGCTGCTGTGGATCCCAGGTTTGTGCTGCCACAAGAGACCTCTTCCATGAATTGCTAACATTAGAGAAATTAACTCGGTTAGACTAACCATAAAATCTGGGCTGAAATTTGATTACTAATAGATCTTATGCTAGCTTTCAGCAGCACCGATATTGTGGTGTTCTGTTGCACAGAAAGACCCACAAAAAATATCACAATTCAAAAATACTTTTGCATTCACACATAGTGAGTATGTAAACTTCTTTGTGGAGGCTGTACTGATTTAAAAAAGGGTTGCAAATAGTACTGCCAATAATTGTTCAGTGTTCTTGTTATGGTAGCTTTTTTTTTTTTTTTTAGTTCTTATGATCCATCTGCTAACTTACCGGTCTATGGATAATGGTTTTGTTATCCATACTACTTCCTATTATTATACCAGCTCCCAAATTTGTGAGGCTGAAAATGATGGGAGCAGTCTGTACTTGGTGATGCAGTGCTATGGCTGAGTTGCTTAGCAACAGCGGCTGCAGCCCCTGCGCCTGCTCTCCGGAAGGGGGATACAGAGACGGGGAGATGGAGTAAATGCACCTTCAACGGGGCTGCCTTGAGGAGGGAATGATAAAGGTTGGAAGTTATTTTTCTGCCAAGTTCCAGTGACTGTGGGACAAGTCTTCTCTGAACGGGTCCTGTGAAAAAGGAAAAAAAATGGAAAGTGGTCACTCGACTTTCTGAATTACTGGAAGAGAATGAAAATCCAGCAGTAAATGGGTTTTCTTGCTCACTGTGAGCCTGTGCTGCATTATGAGGTCTTTTCTACTCTGGTGCATAATCATTACAGAAAATGCGTAATCATAACCATGTGTCTTCTATTTATCACTACAATTGAGTACCAAATTCATGGAGAATAGGGATTGAAAATTAATGCCAAGTACCTCTTAAATTCCCTGCTGGTATGTTAATTACATAAAGACTGTTCATAATAGGGTTAGTGGTAATGTAATAAATATGGATGGGTCTACAGTTTTAAATTCTTTTGAGATCTGAACAACTCTACGTTTAGGATCACAAAGTATTAATTGCTAGGAACTATATTTCAATCCTTTTCTGGTTTCCAGTCAAATATTTTACAAAGACTTGTGTGATTACTGAAGTATCACAGTGTTCAGTGTTATTTTCAGTTCCATATACCCCACACCCTGAAGCCTTTAGAAATCATCTGTGCTTGAAGCTTCTCTGTAGAGTGAGGTATCACTTTGCTATGACATTTAGTACAAAATATCAGCCTTTAGGAAGCGTAAAACGTAGAAGGGAGTGGGAAGTAAGTTGATACAGATATACCCAAGTTTGTTAAGGGGCTCTTATCTGCAGTCACCAGCATCACACGGGATTTTTCCAAGTGCTGGTTATTGCTGCTAGTCAGTACTGCTCTGCAAGTAGTGTTGGAGCACCTCGATAAGGTGGATATAGAGGAATGAAGAACAGATAACATAAATGCAAACAAAGAAATTTCAAGCTTTTAACCTCCTTTGTACTTGTTTATTTCTGAATTGACTCTTAAGCAAGCAAGCAAAACGAGGTTGCTTTTTTCAGTTCCTTTGGAGGAAAAATATGTCTAGAAATTTAGAAAGACCTAATTATTTAGGAGTTTGTATTGCTTCACTTCCATATTTTTCAAATGCTGCTGCACTCATCATAAGCCTGGTCCTAAAATTCATCGTAAGAAAGACACTGCTTATCATAAAAGCAGAGGTTTTGATCTAAGTGGGAGTCTGTGGGCTCATTTTTAGAAGGTCAGATTGATAGACAATATCTCACAGTCTAGATAGTGACTCTATCAAACTAATTCTTAAACACATAGTAGTACAATGAATTATTCCTGTCTTGGAAGTATGGTTTATGACCTTTCTGCCCCAGGTATTATTGCTGATTATTATCTGAGAATGGGTAGTAGTAAGCTTTTTGTTTCATTGGGTTTTGTGGTTGATTTGAGGTTTTTTTTATTTTAACTCAAGCTGTTTTTTAAGCAAATCTGTTTTATGAACCACTTAAAACAGCAGATTTATGATAAAATATATTTATCTTATAGCATGGTAATAAAGAAATGCCCTTCACCTTCCTTTTCTCCTAGAGGTTATTGTTTAAACTAGTATCTCAGGTTGTACAGATAAATGTTTCTGTGGCCTTTTGTTTTCCTTTTTTTTAAACACCAATTTGCAGAAAAGTGTGAGCATTTTAGAATATTTTCATTTATTTTGCAAAATCTACACTTGCTAATTGCCAGCTTTTCAAAAACAAAATGGTAGAATTCTTCATATGAGCCTGCATAAAAGATGGACCTATTTTGTATATAGAATATTGCCTGTCCTTTAGATCTATGTGTTTTGCTTATGGAATAAACCAAAGTAGGAGAGATAAACTAATATTTTGTATAAGCTCAGCCAGACAATACACATGATAAAGATGTTTCATCTTCTTATGTATGCAGAAAATATGAAAAATTGTAGTTTACACATATTTTCTCAATTCAAGTGTAAAATTGGGCCCCCAGATTGCCCTGGGCCACGGTGGTTGTGTTAAAGAAGCACTATTTACCTAGCAGCTGAGTGAAAAATGATCAGAATATTAGACTCATCTAGGCCACATTAAGGAGCCATTGCATTTCCCGACAATTTTATGCTATCTCAATATGAAAACAGAGCAATTTCAGCTCATATCAGGTTATGATCGGCAATTACAGTTGCATAATTCACCTAGTCGTCTCTTTTCAGGGCCTTTATTTTCCCTCTTGGTGACATTCCTGAGAAAGTGCCTGATAAAAATGTCATATATCATCCTGGCTTTAAAACTCGTAAGGGGGTAATCTGCTATGCCTTGCTGAGCCTATATTCATCACTAGATTTTTGACTTGGAGGGGTCATGACACTCATAATTTCCTTTTTGATATTGTCCTCACTAGATATGACAAGGGGCTGTAAAAGCTCCGTTGTAGGCTGTGGTTAAGAGCCGTTCCAGTGGGGCTCATCACCAGCAATAACAGTGCATTACTGGGGATTGTGCAGTACTTGGCCGTTTCGAAGATAATTAGATTTGATGTCAACATTTCTTTATCACCTGCATCCTTTTGTGCATCTGCGTGTCAAGTTGTTATTTCCGGATTTATTAGCACCCTCAGAGCTACTATCTATCTGTCAGCCTGTGTGGTGTTTGTGTTGACAGTTGTAAAGTTAATTACTAGTACTAATGAGCATCGGGCTTTTGGTGGACATGGCATTTTGGGCATTTAAAACTGTAATTAGATTTTTTTTTTCCTTTGTGTACAGCCACAGGAAAAATGCAGAAAAAGAAAAAGAAACTGAAACCGAGCACCCTGACCTCAAATCTCCATCTCCAATTTGACATTGTTTGCAGTATCTCTAATTCAAAAATCTCAGGCAGCTTTGTTTGCTTTTTGCCACATTTTCTTCTCATCATTAACTCCATGAATATTTGTTTTATCATGTCATCCAAACCCAGATCTTAAGGGAAAAAAAAGTTTTGTTTTCAGATAACTCTATTAAAAACATGTCCAGATAACATATGTATCAGCCATTCCTTTTCCTTTTAAAGTATTTGTATTTCAGCCCACAGACAATATAAGTATTGTGGTTACAAATAAATTTTTAACAACATCAAAATTAGCCCGTCTTCTGATATATTTAATATAATCATGTATTAAACCAGTGAACACATAGATGCTTCTTGTTTATTATACAGTTGTAAATCCAGAGTAATTTCAGTGAAGTGGGATTAACAGAGATGTAACAGAAAGAAGAATTTTGATACTTATTTGCCTTGCATACATGTTAAATTTCCTATCCTGTAAATCATATTACCAGCTCTTTTATGAGATGTTCCAAGTAACATATAACTCATAGGATTTAGAATAATGGCACTTATATGTGACATATACTTTATGTAAGTATATTGTTTATTCCGCTGCTGCAACTAAGAACCACTCCCTTGCTGCTGTTTCTATTTGCTTTCTATTTATCATTATCTGCCATTTTGTTAAACAACTACCCTTCCCAGACATAAATCATCTGTAAAAATACTCTGGCTCAGAGAAAATTTCACCCTGGCACTGAAATGATGAGATAACCATTTTCATCTCATGTTGAAGCATTGAGATTTATTGGGCTTTGATGGGCTACAGACCAGACATCATTCTCTGCTAAACAGACTCCCACTTGCATTTATTCTTATTGCATTTAGCAATTCAAAATGGAGCTCCCAAAGTCCCTGCAGAGCCCCTTCCCAGCTTAGGTGGGGCACAGGACGTCAGTGTTATTACTTTATATTAGATAAGGAAGGGACACACACTGAAGCATGTGGTGATTCAGATGATTTTTTATTTCCGTTTAGCAGTGATGACAGAATGTCATAGTGAAATGACTTCAAAAGTCATTTTTCCCTCTGCCCTGGTTCTGCAGCCTTGTCCCTCGAGGGCACTTCCATTGTACAGTTATATTAATTCTGCTAACTTTCAGACTTCATTGCTGACAATAGGCCTTTTGGCTTTCTCAGACTATTACATTAAATTTCCCATCAAACCATGTCAGCCTCTGAGGTCAGAGATTCCAGGAGAAGCTTTAGATATTTTGCCTTTTGACTTCATGGGCAGGTATTTCTAAATTGCTTTTAGCTTTGTTTTTCCAGTGTCAGAAATCATATTGAACCTATCTGAGAACTCAGACAATGAGTGTTTGTCAGGTGAAGGACAAATGGTCCGAGGGGTGGGGAGGGTGTGCACGGACACCCAAACACGTGTTTGCTGGAACACTTCTGTCCTTGGTCGTGCCAGTGTCAGTGAGGGTCAGGTACCCTTGGTCCAGCTGCATTTCTCAAGGCAGCAGTGCCTGACCGTGCATTTCACACACACACCCCCTGGGTCATTCTCTAAATGTTCATCTTCTGAACAAAAGGCTTTTGTTTTATCTCGATGTACTTTTAATGCTGACTAGTTTTGCTACTCTGGAGTTTGTTTGGCATTTTTATAGGAAAATTGGGTGTAACAATCTTCAGTTCACAGCTGGGGAAACTGAGGCACGGAGACATGAGCTGATATAGCAAGGTGGTGAAGGGACAAGAACACAGGGACTCTCCTTCATGGAGTCCTGGCCACTGTCAGTGTCTGGAAACACTTACCTTGAGGATATTTTGAAGAATTGCAGTACAGTAGACTTAAACAAAGCAGCACTTATTTGCATAAAACATGGTTCATGTAAGAACCACCGAAATCTTAGATTGTACTATGTGACTGTGAAGTAGTTTTTAGGTTATTGAACAAGCTTTGCTGCTGAAGCATTCTTTTTCTCTGTATTTATCAAGATTCTCAGCCTTCTTCAAATAACATATAATTTTTTTAACTTGATGGATTTTTTTTCTTCTCCTTGGAATGATTTTACATTTTAAGGAGGGGAAAAAGTTTTTAAAGCAGCACTTGTCAAATGAAATTTTAAATATATCACAGATAAGCATCCAGTGTTGAACTGGAGAAAATGTTATTTTAAAAAAGGTGTTACTGTGTGCAAAATACAATTAAGTAAAATATATAACAGAATTATAGGAAAGAAACCCCAGGCTTTCATCAGTAGACACACATGAAAAAACTAAGAGCATGATGGATGGCATATAGAATTCAGCAAAAATCTTTGTGTGCAGATTTTTAGCCGCTATTTTGAATTTGTAATCATGGTTTCTGTATTTAGAAAACAGAAATTCTGCAGTGTATTCTTCCCTCAAAACTCTATTATTTAATAAGCAAATGAACAGATTTTTCAGAGGAAATTATTTCACCTTGAAAGCAAACTCTGCTCTTTTTTTTTTGGTGGTAATTTTAAAGAACCAAAATTAGAACCGTCTTAATTCTTAGTTGAGATTTACATCCGTGGAGGGAAATGTGTGCACGTGAGTGCAGAGTAACGGGTGGGTGGCAGGGCTGGAGAAAGATGAGCTGAGGAAGGCAGTGTCGATGTGTTACTACCTGCTTGCAGCCATAAGGCCGGGGAATCATTTGTGACACTCTGGGGACAGTTTTGTCACCCTGACAGTAATGCTGTTATGCACCAACTTGACACACAGGAAGAATCCATAAAGACAGATAAGTAACTGTGAAAGTGGCTGGGGATCAGCCTGAGTGCTACCACTCACCTGCAGTGACAAATAGATAGTCATGAAGGATTGAAAATCCTGCCCAACACAGAGATATGTCAGTCCAAAGCCAGAACGCTGCGTGGTTATACAGAGGTTGTAGTAAAAATACACATAAGGCACATGCACAGAAGGGCCCCCAGGCGTAAGTATGAGAAGGTTAACTTCAAAGTATATTAGTTCTTCTTTGTAGCTTTTTTTTTTCCTTAAGAATACTCAATGTGTTTCACAATTGGACCAAATTCTTATATTAATTGTATTTGATTGGGCTAATTCATGCAATTTTAATTGAAATGGGTATATGTTAACATTGGTGTAATGAAAATGAGAATTTGGCCAATGTGATTTTTGTGGGAGCCAATGGGTCTGTTTCCAGGTGTCATTTTTTTTTTTTTAGTAATTACTTTATACCAATAGAGGTCCCCATCTGCAAATCCAATGAAGAAACTTGTGACTTCAGAAATACATTCTGCTTTTAAAAATACTGTACGTTAGCTGTTGCAGTCAACCATAAGTGCTAAAAATCAGTGCCAAACTGCTGTTTGTTATGTTCAAAACTGTGTTAATTTCTACTGCTAATGCATTTCTTTTTGTAAAAAAAAAGAAGTGATTTGCAGTTTAAAAAAATTTTTATAGAAAGCAAATTGCAGTTTTATTGCTGTTTTGGTTTGTTTTTTTAAGACAAAGGGATGTAATCTAACCTTGAAGACCACTTCTAAATTCAGTCCCTCTTTTGTGACTTCGTTTTCATTATTCATGTTTGATAATTTGAAGTTTATTTCTCAGGAAAGAAGTGAGTGACAACCAAAGACAGATGATGTGCTTGAGTTTCTATTTTGTTCACTTTATAATCTCTGCTTTTCTCCGTTTCTTCTCAGTCTGGCCACTGGCTTTCACTTTTAAGGAACTTCCCTTTGTAGGCAGTCTCTGAAGTAATTTTGATCCCTGAAAGAGGGACTAAGAAAACCTGTCAACCATACATTTCCTCAGGATATAATCCTCAGGATTTTTTTTTTCCAGTTGTTTTCTTTTTTTCTTCTGATCTGGAAGTTCCTTGTTGTGTCCTCAGTTCCTTTCCATAGTGGCAGCTCTTGAGCAGAATCTGCAGAGCTCTGAGGTGGTGCCTGCTCCCTTCAGTCCCGTGCCGAGCTGGAGCTCAGCAGGGTGCGACGGGTCTGATGTTCAGCCCCCGAGTGCCAATCCCAACCTCCTTGCTGAGCCCTTCCACACATCTCATGCACGTCCCATTGAACTATTTGTTTCGTACACTACCAGTTTCTTTTTTGTTCTTTGCTTCTTTGGCATAGTGTTGGGCACAGACTGCCTGGATGGCGTGTTCAAGGTGGGTCGTGGTGCATTTGGCCTCTTCCTCCACGTGATCTGCACTGACTTTCCTTCAGTCATGCTTTTCTTGAGCTGCTCAGGCATGAGCATTTTATTCTCTTGATAATGCCCTCCTCTGGAGATGCTGAAGAATAAGAGTTTGGGTTAACTCGGGAATCAGTCCCCGTAATGACAAGTCACATGATGAACTTCTGTGCAGTAAGATACACTGGTCATAATTATCAGCATTTTCAAACTGTTCAGCAAACACCTAGCTGGCTTCTCCTTTGCTGTGTTTGAAGCACAGATAAAACAAACCTAATAAACCAAAATAGCAAACCCTAATAAACCTGAAAACCTATTTTCTCCCTTGCCCCCTGCCCCGTCTCCAGTTCCTTATCACAGAATGCTTTTTAGGCTTAAGTCAAAATATCTGTACCCGCTGGCTCTTCCCCCTTACATTCCTGCACTGTTTTATCCTTTTCTGTTGGTTTTGTTCTTTTCTTTCCTTTTGCCCACCCCTTGTGGTAGAGTACCTGTTCAGACAAGCCTCCCACTGCTTGCAGGTCTTCTCTTGTGTACTATGAGCCTGGACAAGTGGTTCTTTTTCTTTACATGCTTTCTTCTTGTCCAAGGGTATAACAAGTTTTGCCTTTGTTAAGAATCACGTGTAGTCACTTTAGCCTAGTGTAAGACTTTTTTCTGCTTTTTTTATAGTTGTTACAGCAATTTGGAGTACCCAGAGAACAGTTTTACTGTAAGAAATGTCTCAGGAGAAAAAGGAATTTATAAATTTGGATTAAACAGACGTTAGTTTATCTAACAGCTGTTGGTGAGATGGTGTCATTCCCCCTGTTCAGGCTGGGCCTGACCCCAGATATACATTTTCAGCTACTTTAAGACCATTTCTAATGTGTTTTCAGGTTCTATTTTTGAGCAGGTAGGATTTGTATTTCTATTGCAATCTTGAACAGTAAAGCCTTTTTAAAGAAATTAAGATTCATGTCTTATTCAAGTACAGGAATTATTTAATAAAGATGCAGCAAATACTCTGAAATTTTTGTGGTAAGAATTAGCACAGCAGTATCTAACTTCCCATTTTACCATACTTTTGCTGAGTTGCAAATATTTGAGCTAATTAAAATTAAGGCCAAATACTTCTTCACCAAAAAGTGCAATTTTTGCAAGGCTAAAGCTTTCCTTGATAAATGTCCCTCTTTTATTAAAACAAAATCTGCTTAATTTTGTATGAGTTTGATCTAAAGGTCAGGTTTTTGATTACTCAAAAAAATTTAGCTTTGTGGCACTTGAAATCACCTTCTATAAGGGTAGATCAAGCTCCCATTTTGTTCAGCTTCTTGGCAAAAATACTATATCTTTGATGTATTTTGGACTTTGTAAGATAAAGCTGTGTAATGGCCTGTAGGAGTTAAATGACTGCTGAATAAATTATAGGAGATGTCAACTCATCCCACAAGGGATGTCAGCTATAGTGCGAACGTGAACATCAGGCTCACCTGCCACATGTCCCATCAAGCTGAACATCACCACAAAGAAAACAGCCCAATGTTCTGCTGACTAAAAACCACGTATCTCAGCTCAGTTCTACGAATCAAAGGGAGTTTTGCAGTTTGGAATTATTTGGCCATTATTTGATAAAATAAATGCAATATATAAAAAAGCAATGGAAATTTCAGAATTTCCTCTGGCACGGAGATTTGCGGTTTCACTCAGCTTATGTGCAATATGCCATTGGCAAAGCAATTCCATTCTATAGTCAATTGCTCTTGTTGGTTGAACTGAATGCTAATGCAGGAGCTTTTATCTCATTTGAAACATATTAGTCAGAACCCAGAGTGCAAGAGGATACTGCCAAAAGGTGTCTTGCATTGACAGCAAAACTTCTAGCTTTGGAGCTCATGTCTCCTATTTCCATTCTAATCTTGCCTCTGTTTGGGGTAAGGAAAATACAGTTGTTTCCTGTCACTGCCTAGGAATGCCTTAAAAAAAGTTTGATTCACATTTTCCTTCTCTTTTTGTAGTGCCTCTACCTAGAAGGTACATAATTACTGCAGTGTTTATGGTTTGAATTGTGTTAAAGCAGTAGTTAGGCTTTACTGCCTCATGGATTTGCAAAGGGTATTGGAAGACTTTTTTTATACTGTTTTCCATACACTCATGAAAAAATTGAATGTAATAATTCAGTGGATTGGAAACATATTGCTAAGCCACAACCTTTTTATTACTAAAGTCTGAATCTCACAATGAATACCTCTTCAGACTGGACTGGAAATGAGTAGAATGGTGTGGTCATTTGTCATCAAGAGATTGAAAATGATAGGCTTAGATAACCTGAAATTCAGTATGTATGGTGATTGCTACATCTCCCTTTGTTAACTGTGATTCTTCTGTGTTTGCTTGGTGATTGCAAACAGACTACTTCTACTTTTGTATTTTCTTCTTTAAAAAAAAGGTATATCTTCTTTTTAGCAAAGACCCACACTAAATTCATAGGTCCAGTGCTTTGGCTGGTACATGTTTTTCAGGCACAGTGTAAATTGGGCTGATGGGGAAACAGTATAATCCAAAAAAAGCATCTCATCTTTGACTGACTTGATCCCAACTAGGGAATGTTTACTGTGCTCCCCTGACTGCCATGATACTCTGTGAATTTATGTTGTTTAATGTCATTTTCAAGGTTACTATAAAATCTAAATGGAAAAAAAAATGTAGGTTCCACACTCCCTGCAAAGGCAATGTGTTAGTAATTCTGTAGCAGGAGACTTACAAGACCTAGATAGTTTTCCCTAACACTCCACATTTTTGCCTCTATACACTAGGAAATAATGCCTTGAGCCATTGTGCTTAGTTGTCTGCTGCAAAGCTCAGTATCCAAATTTCTTACTGTCCGTGCTGATCTAGGGTTCTTCCAGAAAGGAAGAAGCATAAATTGGTATCAGGAGAATCTGGATTGTATCTGTTTCTAAACTTGCCGATCATTTGATACTTCAAGTTGCTTTATCAAACATCTTAAGAATTTCCTGAAAGATACCTCAAATCATAATTTTTTAGTCGGGTGGGTCTATAGTCATTGTCTACAGAAGGTCACAAGTGGGGTCACAAGTGACAAGTGTAGTAGTTCTTTTTTTTTTTTTTCAAAATCAGCAAATTTGATATGTTGGTTACTGTAGGCCTTTGTGGTTACTATAGGCCTTACTGTAGTTCCTGATTAGTAAAGTAGTTATCTGTGAAATGTTTC
>WEIT01029343.1:970-22681 GCA_013389985.1 Dryoscopus gambensis | reverse complement strand
GAAATGTTTCTACTAAGAATGCCCATGTCCAAGGGCAGGGAATGGAAGGAAAGCTGGATTTGTGGGGGTTTGGTCAGAGAGACCCATGGTGGTTCAAAGCCAGTAGGACGTGGGGTGGCTGACAATTCAGGAAAAGTGCTGTCCACTAAATAAGCAATGTGGACACAAGGAATTGTTTTGCAGGAATTTTTAATAGGAATTGATGTTAGGAGACACCACACGTGCTCTACTGCAGAGAAGGGTGGAGTTGTGCACAGAAGCAGGAAAGTCACAGTGTTAGGAGAAGGGCTCACAGAGGTCAAACCCTCCATTACAAACTGCATAGATTGTAAATAATGCATGTAGGTCACAGACATATCTCTTTTTCCAATGATTAATTATGCAAATCTGGTATTCTATCTCAGGTCAGATCTCTGACCATGTAGTTTGCTCCTTTTTTGTGGAAAATTTCTGAGTTCTACCCTCTCCTCCCTAAAAGCAGCTACTAGTAGAGTTTCAGAACTTTCAAGCTGCATTTTTTTCTACTTTCAAGCAAAGTGCATTTTATGGGCTTATCTACTATTTTTTTGCATTAAAACACAAGCAGAACTCAACCAGCTTGAACAGGTTCAATGCCACATCTGTGCAGAAGATATCAGCACACTTATTTACGGCTCAAAGAAGCAGAGTCTAAATTAAAGCAGCTATTGCTATAGAATGGATAAGTGGCCATTATGAATTATCCTTAATTATAGCGATTTCCTAAACTAATAAACCTGCTAAATCTTTTTTTGCAAAGGTTAGTTTACACAGTGCGTATAAAATCCGCATGTGCTACGCATCAACCACCAGCTGTCTGACAGTGTGTTGCTATTGCAGTGAGTGTTCACATAAATTTTATGTTGGTTATATTAACAGTCAGTCCATATCACTACCCACAGATGCCAGTAGACATAAAAATTGCTCTCCAGTGAGCCTAAATATCCCTAGAAGCTAGTTGTGTCTAATGTTCCATGTAGTATTTGTACGTGAAAGCAGCAGATTGAAAAGTTATTTACAGATGAATATTTCAATCCAGTTAGTTCATATTGGCCTACTTAGGCTTCTTTGCTGGTTTATTTGTATGCTAAATAATTCACTAAAGGTTCTTGTTTACTTTCAAAAGTAGTTTCTATGAAATGCAAACAACAGAGCCAACTTTAGGTGCTCTAAAGGCTAGGCAGCCCTGTTTTAAATGCAGGTCAGAGCTACAGACAACATCTTGCAGATGGGCTGTCACTCACAGTTTTACTCTTTTAGTTGTTGGGTCTTTAAAGAATTTACTGGGATTTGATGCTTTAGTATAAATATTTTGCAATAATGGGTTATTTTTTCTTACTCAAGCCTTTTTTATGGACAAATGTGAAGTCCTTCAGGGTCTTCTCATTGAGCAGACAAAGGTGGCATGTTGTGGGCTAGTTAGATGGATTCTTGACAGTGCACAGGACTAGCAGATGCAGTAAATATGTGATTCCACCTGCTGTAGGACATAAATACATTTTCATATGAATGTCTATGGTCTAATGTTTGCATACCATTTGTTGTATACTTTGATTTCTTGATTAATCAGAGCACTGGACAAATGCAGCCAGTGTCTGTTCCTTTACTGAGATCCAGAAACTTAGCAACGCTCCCAACACAGCACTGTCTACATCACAGTGTTCATCTGTGTGCTAACTTTTTTATTTTATAATATTGATTTTATCATTTTTACTGTTTGTAGTAGGAGTTGCTTTATTGATATTTACTCAACCCCTCTTTGTGCAAACGCTGTGGAATACTTTGTTGCAGGTATTGACATACATTTGCTGGTTGCTTCACCAGCATCAGCTTATTTCACCCAAATGGTATTCAGATGCTGTAATTGTTTCTTGCTATTGATTTTAGATTGCATTTATAGCATGCTTCTGGAGACCATGGCACACATGCTGAGTCTGGCTACAGCTTTAGTTTAACCTTTTCAACATTTCTATTCAAGAATGTAAATCACACGTATTAAAATTGCAGCACTGTAATGTTTTAAGTCTTGCTTTGCTTTTCAAAGATCTCTCAAGAAGGATGGAAACCAGTCAGTTCTTAATAGATTGTGAAGGAGTATCTTACTTCTTCCTAAAGAATTCTGTGCTATTAATGAATATTCCAGTGTAACACTAGGGATGATGTACTGTCAATGCTGATCTATTTTTGTTCAAATATGTCATTGCTCAGGCATGGGTTCACAAAGACATTTAAAAGTGAGTTATTTTTTTGCCTTCATGTCCTACCATTTGTGAAATGAGGACTTTTGAGCAAATCTTATCTTCAACAATTACCCTGGATGGGTGTAGAGTACAGCATACCTTCTGCAAGAGTTTCTTTAAAGAGTGTGTGATTTCACTTGAGTTATGCTCAAGTCTCACTCAGTCTTTTCACAGAAGTCTTTAATAATAAGTTGACCTGCCAAAGTGCCATGGAGGCACAGGCCTTTTAGTGGCATCCCCCAGGGAATGAAAACCCTGAATACAAATTAAAATAATTTCACTAAGAAATACCCAAGGATGAAGTAGAAACTTACGATATTACCTAAGGAAGTTAACCAGTAAAACATGCATAGCATGTCTAGTGACTTTTATCTATTACATTTTTATTTACTAATTAGCCAGCAACAGTAGAGCAGAATTACAAATTTAGATAAAATTTGGAAACTTGACATAACCTTCTAAAAAAATCAGAGTAAATGTAGGTGCTATAAAGTATGGGAAAATCTCGGCTCTTGTGCCCCTAATGTATGAGATGGCTCATGATTTATTACTCATTTAACTGGTGGTGTGTTTTGCACAGCACATGCTGTGTGCCCATGCTGGTATAACTTTAGGTATCTATAGAACATCTCTTTGAAGAACTGAATAGTAGCTTTTAAAATTAATTTGCATACTTGTTTTTGAAAACTGAGTTGCGTTTTAATAAAAAAAGGGTGGTACACTAAATACAGTTAAAAACAGAATCCCCAGGGAGGTTCATGGGGGTTTGTACCAAAAGTACAGATTGGTACAATTGGGCAGATTTGAAAATTTCACTTGCATTAAGAAAAATTTTAAAAGGACCATTTCATAAACATGCAAGAGTGTATGTTTATGTGGAGGGAAACTTCAGTACATGGGGAAATAGTTTTCCCAAAAGATGAGTTGAACTTTGTGGGTATTAAAATACAAAACCCATGTGCCAAGATATCAGCAATCAAATGCAGTCCTCGTGATTGCACCAAATAGAAAACTTGGCCCCACTGTGTTGTCTGTGAGTAAAGACAAATCAGCAGTTCTTCTACAGCAGACAGGCAAGGAAAAAAGCCATTATGAAATATTAGTGAACATGTCATGAGACATCAGTTGTTTGCAGAAGCTGTCCCGTTTGTCAGTGCTGCCCTAGTTTCTTAGAATACATGTATTTAAGAAAAAATGCTGTGTAATTTTTATATGTAAAAACCTGAAATCATTCCAACTCCTTGAGAAACACAAGCGTTTTGAAAGGAATTAAATTGCATGCTTTGTATTTAGATAAGAATGTATATGTTTTGCAAGTGTACTAAATATTTGGAATGCAGCATTTTAGGGTGGAGAAATTGTGGCATCTTCAGAGTGATTCTCAGCTTTCTGCTTCCTGAGAGTTTTTCCTGAATTCAGGGGAGGTTTCCTCTGGACAAGGAGCTCAGGACTGGGCTCTGTCATCGTCGGTTAATTGGGCAGGAATCTGAAAATGGCAGTATTTGAAAGAAGTGTGTGTATGAAAGCAGACAGGCATTCTGCAGCAACTAATTCACCCACATAGCACATCTTTGAACTGTCTAAGGCACAGCTAACTGTTTACATGCTACCAACAAGAGTAAATACTCTGAACAGAAGGAAGAGACAGAGTTGCTGTGAATAAAGAAAAAGATTACAAGACAGCCCATCTGCTAGACAGTACCTGTCACCTCCAGTTACAAGCTGGAGGCAGCCCTACCTCGGAGCAACTAGAGACCAGTTTATTATTCAAACAGGAGAGAGGGAGAAGCTAACTTAGACCTCCACTTTCTGTCTGATACGGTGTCAAAATATCAGTTTCAGGGAATTCTGTGGACAGAATAGTGCGGGTAAGTTGAGTCTAAACACTAACAAGAAAATAGCTAAAAGAACTGCTTCAGCAGAGCTAAATGGCTCTCCTGGCTAATAGCTATGCAGGGGATTGAACACCCTGGCTCTCAGGTGTAAACAAGAATTCTGCCAAGGAATGTACTACTGGCAACAACAAGAATTTTATTAATAGCTAAGGCAATCTTGTTATCCTTAAGAATCCTGATTACAGTAATTTAAGAAACAATCACCTGGTTGTCATTGTACTGCAAGCCTGATAAAGGCAATTTTAGAGAGCCTTAAATTAAGCCACATAATTTCCTTTTCTCTTTGGAATTCCTATTGTTTTTATACATATATAATATAGCAGGAATTGGAATAGCTATTGTCTTTGGAAACCTATTCTTGGTGTCTACAGCCAGGTCAGGTTTCCCTCCTTCCATTACCATTGTCAAGACCAGGTAGGGTGGTCACAGACAGTTTTCACTGCTCTTACAATGTGTGAGAAACCAATTTTATTTTTATTTATTCCTCAACATTGTCTGATTTTATTTCTCGAACTGTGGGTTAAGAATCCATTTCCTGAGAGCAGGTGAAAAATTACTAGAGAAGCTGTACACCACGTGCTGAGAGTCCTAACACGCAGCACGTGCAGAGGTCAGCTAGCACGTGGTGGGGGGTGGAGACCGCCTCCATTACAGTGTCTAAGCAGGAACTCCTTTAGAAAATGGAGGGAAGTTCTGTCTCTGAGGAGATTTCCCCTGGCAGCCAATCAGGGCAGAGAAAACTGCCACCACTGGGCTGCAGGTGACTCTCTGGAGAGATGGGGAAGCTCCTGCTTTGAGGGGACAATTGCCTTGAGTAGCCAGTGGTTGTCCTCAAGGGATAGGACTATGGGAGGAGCCTTAGCATATAAAAAGCAATTTAATGCATCATAACTGGGTCCCATCTGGTTTTGGGTTCAGTTGCCCACTTGTTCGTCTGGTTTTTGCTCCTGTCCTTGCCCTCCCTGCATTCCATCTCCCTGTGGCCCACCCTGCTTCATACCTGCCTGCCTTCTCTGCCCGCACCTGTCCTGTCTACTCTGCATCACCACTCCACAAGCCTGCCCGGCACTGCCTACAGCAGTCTGCTGCTTCCCCGAAAAAACCTCTTCAATCTGTGCCGCCTATGACAGGGAGGACCTCTATCCTAGTGCCAAGCTGCCTGCAGGCTTAGGCCTAGGGTTAGGCTTGAGAGAGCCAAGGAGGCTACAGGTCCTGGAACAGGGCAGGGCCCCAACATTGCTGCTCCTCCATCTTTCTGATCTGGAAAACCCATGGTATTGGCTCTGGGTTAAGGGCTAGGGTTAGGGTTGAGAGAGGCAAGGAGTCTAGAGCTCCAGGAACACTGGGGCTGGAAAAGGCGTGGCAAGGCCCCAACACTGCTGCTCCTGCACCTTTCTGATCTGGGCCCCCCATAGGGGTGGGGACCTCAGCCCCAGTGACAAGCTGCTCTCTGCCCTTTGGCTTAGGCTTCAGAGAGCTGTTGAGCCTGCAGCTCCAGGGACACTGGCACTGGAAAAGGCATTGCAAGGGTATCACGGCAGGGTGGCATAATGTTCCTGACACTGCACTGTTGTAATGTGGGCCACCTGTTGTGATCAGGATCTCACCTGGGGTGACAAGCTACCATGAATGTTAGAGTTAGGGTTTAGTGAGTCAAAGAGCCTACAGCTCCAGGAACACTGAGGCTGGAAGAGGCATGCCATGGCGATCCCATCAGCGCCCCACCATTGCTGCTCCTACATCCTTCTGATCTTCACTACCTGATTTAGTCCGAGGATGTCACCCAGGATTCCTCCCCCATTCCATCCAGGATGGGTGGGACCGCCCACTCACAAGACAGTCATTTTGGTCACAAGGTTGGCAGAGGGAGTCCCAAAAAAATTAATGGGTGGTCTCCCCATGGACATGTTGGAGAAGGTGGTACTAGAATGTCGGACAAAATGTGAGGGAAACCAAGCTCAGAGAAATGTAGTGTGAACCTGAGCGCACGCCCTTTAAGTGACCTACCCAGGGAAGAAATTGTGCTGCCACAGCTCTCAGCACACACCCTCTACCTACAGGCTGGAAGCCAACGGTGCACCCTAGGATTCTGGTGGTTCTGTCCCTTTCTTTCTTTTTCTCTCTTGGTCTCTCTTTCTCCCTCTCTGCTTAATTTTCTCTTCCTCACCAATAGGGACACATACACTTCCTTTATCAATAAATGGTTCTCAGATAGAATACTTGCCTCGTTTGTTCTTGATTTCATCCAATAAATCTGTTAAAAAGAATCCCCCCCCATGATTCCCTTACAGTAGAATGTGACACAATGTTTTTGTTTTACCTAGTATGCCTTGGGGAATAGACAAATTGGGTGCAGACAAGTAGCAGGCCATCTTGACATTGATTTTTGAAGGTTCATTAGATAAATGCTGACATCATAGATTGATGTCTCTTTAAAACAGTGTCTGGCACAGAACCATTGAGAGAATCAAAAATATCGACTTATCATGTTTGTGCAGGAAGCCCATGAAGATCTCCTGCATTAATAGGTCTATCAATATAGGTATCCTTTAATTATTCTAATTGTATACCTTGCAGCTGGAAAGTAGCTTTATTAGGACTTCTGACTAGGTAGTCACACCTTTCAAAGAGAAGAAATAGCAGTGAATTATCTACTTTGTCATGACACCTTGAATTGTTCAGGGAGTTTTTTAGTTTGTTTCTTTTTCTCTATTATGTGCTAATTTGCCTGTGTAATGTGGTGGTAAAAATGAATAGGGATGCAGTGATGGGCCAACGCAGAGGCCAAAATGCTATGTGATAGTTTAGAGAAATAGATGCTGGTAAAATAAAGTTGATGGTTTTGTTCGTGTTTAACCCCTCACCCTGGCACCATCAATAGATTGAAGACATCATTTGTATCTGCAAGTGTTTGTTTAATTAAGACCTCCTAAAAATCTTTGCTATTGATTCATTCCATTATCTTATTGATTAACTGCAGTGGATCATGTACTTGCTCTTTAGCAGAAGGCAACAGTTTCAGCCTGCTGTCATTTACCCACAGATGTGAACAGTAAGCAATGTTCAGCATCCATGTCTGCCAAAGTGTCTTGTGTTTTAATGAAGTACTGGCTGCAATTCCCTGTATTACATGAGAAAAGCCAGTTGTCTCCTGCTGGTGGTGTGACCAAGCATAAAGGTTTTCTTCCAGTTATTCATAAAGCAGCTGCTTACCAGGGAATGTTGGAAAGTTGTGCTTTGCATTTCTGTGTTAAAATCTAGAGGTTTGAGTCAGAGCAGCAAATTAACACAGATGACCTGCATATCTCATTTTCACGGTTTGTAGTTTGGTTTTTTTCTGTACTGGAAAATGATGTAAACCAGGATTTTTTATAATACGATGTCATATTTGTTCCTAGCAGCTTCACCTTGTGGAGTTTTCTGCATAACCTACTATTAATGTATGCGTATATGTGACAAAAGCATCCCACCACTGCCTCTCTGAAGATTTTTCTCAGGAAAATGATTCGGTAGCAATATTCTGACTGCTCAAGAATTGCTCTGTCTTGCTACATTTGTGCAGCCACATGTGCCCTTGTTTGTCAGCTCTTTGTCACCTTTTTTTTTTTAATTAGAGTCCTTTCCTTATACCATTGTCATAGCAGTGTGGCACGTAGTACCTTATTTTACAATTCCAGAAATGAGTTTCTGGGTTAGAAGTGGGAATCCGACAACTCCAACCTGCAGGGACCAGCTGCCACAAGGTCACACAAGTGTAATGTCCTCGGCTGCTTGCCCACCCCGAGGTGGGCTGAGTGCTGCTCTCAGAATTGCTCATGCCACCTCAGATTTTAAGGGGATACCATTAGTGGCAAGAAAAAGGTGGTGACTGACAGTAAAATTATTGGTAAGTCTAAAGCAAGGGAAAAACCCCCAGCCCAGCATTTTCTCTTTCTGTCCTGACATTTGAGTGACAATCCAGATTGGACCAGGGTAACAGCCAATATTTCAGTGGAAAATTTTAAGACATTATGCATGCCATATTGAAGTGTTCCATAGGAAATAGGGCATATATTCTTTATTTTCACATGCAGCTCACTCTTGCCATTTCCAATATACTCTAGGTACTGTGGGTGGTCTCCTAGCAAATGCCAGCGGGTTCTTTGCTGCCCTTGTGAAGGAGGGGCTCAGAAACTCCCACCATGACAAAATCACTACTTCTTCCTCCCTTTTTTATATAAAATGAAAACTTCTCCACTTGAACTGTTTTAAAATTCTAGTTCAACTGAGACTTTTGTGTTTAGTTAAGTTTATATATCTGCTGGCATGCTTCATTAATTTAAGCCAAACCCTCAACTTTACCTTGGCAGAATCACTGATTTTGTTGGGTTCTGTGCACCCTATTAAATGAGCTAGCACCAAAACAACGTCCAGCAGACAGTTGACTCTGTTCTGATTATTTTCCGGGTCTTTGATGGCAGCAGTTGGTCCTGACTCAGCCTTTTTGATACCTTAGCATGGTAATTTTTAGTGCCTCAGGTTATTTGTAACTGCATAAATGCTAAAATTAAATCACAAAGTGCAAGTTCTGTAAGTTCTTGTTCTTTAAGCCATCTCTGAGAAAATACCATATAGCCTTTTTTCCTTCCTTTTTCTTTCAGAATCCATTTAATAGGTTGTTCTGTTTGCTATCATAAATAACAGTAATATTTATGATTTAGATATGTAATATGTATCATATATGAGAAGCTGCTAGTCAAGTTCTGGAATTGTGCAAGATGGGGTAGAAAGGACTACCTTGTTACAGGAATTGTCCTTGTTTCTCTTCTGGTCCAGAATCATTAATATTTTCTGTTTATTTAACCCAAATGACTGCATCACTTTGGGGTTGCTGTTGTGGGAGATCCTGGCAATCTCTGAGGTGGCTGGTAATATCCTAGGAGGCTTTGTCTCAGAGCAGATCTAGAACTGAATTTCGTATTTGGTGGGGAATCAGTAGGAACACAAATACTTGCCTGACAGGCCCACAGGAGGCTGAAGGACTAAGGCAACAGCCTGGGGACATGGGATAGGACAGGACTTGTTCCTTCCTTTGATAGACCTTTCTGAACTGCACGGGCTTGGCATCTGTATGATATTCTTTCTGTGCCATGTTTGGCTTGGATTTTTTGCTTAGCTGGAGTCTGCTCCTTTTCTTAGGTTCTGAGCACTTACTGTGATTAGAGAATGCTCAGCCAGAATGGGCTCTGTCCAGTTCTTACCAATAATTGAAATGATGGGAGAGAAGTTCCACATGTCCCTTCTTATTTCGTTTGTGGGTGGGCTGAGCAGACCCACTGTTTGCAAATTGCAGGAAATTCACTTTAGATACTTGTACCCTTGATGGCTTTAAGTGAGCTTCAGGAGGTTTTGGTGAAGCACAACTACACCATGTCCGTGACCTTGTTGAGGGCCCAGTTTACTTTGCCAGATGAGAGACACTCACTTTATACTGAGCCCTGTTAGATAAACTGTTAGGGGTATCCTGGCTAGTCCAGGGTTCTTAGGGAAATGGGATCACACCTTTGGATTGTGAATTAGGCTTTATTAGTGTATGTTCACAGAAGTAAAGAACAGTACAGTTTCAAGCATTTTTCTGGAAAACAGAATGGTTTTGTTTCTCACTGTTCTAAAATCCAATTACTTTGTAATCTTACGTAATTCATTTATATCTCTGCACAAAAATGTAAATAGTAATAATGAATACTGATGTAAAGGGCAGTTGTAAGTCCTGCGGAAAATGTCAGCATTTGAGACAATTTCTATAAGGACAAAAAGTCAAATTCTTAAAAATTTTCTGTAATCTTCAATTCAGAAGACACTTAAGCACAGGTTAGTGAAAGTATTTTGTGTTCCAAAAATATGTATGACTTTTGAGAGATCTTTTGGGTATATTTAGCTAAATGTAAGTTACTTGTTTCAAATATGTTAAAATGATATTTTTTTACAATTGTAGATGTCTTTCCAAAATATCTTCAAAACAGTTAATGAATTGAAACCAGCCTCTTCCATTAACTTTTATGATTTCAAGAAATTAGGATTTTCTGTGGAAGATATATTTCATTGAGACGATCCCAGCTAAATCTATTGAAGATTTATTATTTATCATGGACCAAATCTTGCTTTCTGTACCTACATAAATAGTTAATGAAAGTGCTTCCAAGCATAAAGCATGAACTATTTGGACCAATGTTATAAAGTGCTTTGAGCTGAGAGAAATAGAAGCTGGAACATGGAAGTTACATTATAAGCAGAGTTATTTTTGTTCTGTAGAAAAACTTTTAATTGTCAAAGACTTAAAAAGAAAGTACTTTTTTTCCCCTTTTGAATCCTACAAGAGTTAACTTCAACACGCATCTAACATTATATTGCAGTTGTTGAAAACACAATGCTACTGTTTTGATTACTGAAACATAGGTGGAGATCAACTGAACAATAACAACCTCCAAATAACATTTTAGGAATTGTCAAACTTAGCATGAGCTTTCAGCGGGAAGGACTTATTTTTAAAGTTGAAATTTTGGTGTATAATGTCTTTACCAGTTTAAAGCTTTGCTGACTGGAGTATACAAAGGTATTTCACAAAACACAACATCTTGGTCTTTTCTGGAGAGTGAACTTACTACATTCATATAATAGAAATCTGAACTCATGTATCTTTATGTAACATTGATTAAAATAGGGTATTTCACGAGAAATAACTCTTATAATCACTGAAACTGGCACAAATGATTGGAGCACTTTGAAATCCGAAGAGAAAGAAAAGAACAGTTTGAAGTAAGGTCTATGTTAAAACACAAAGGTAATCCAGTATTTTGGGGAAAGAAAATGTATAGGATTAATCTTGCTGGATTTTTCCCCGAAATTACTGTTTAGCATTTAAGATAAATTAATTCTGAACATGCTTCCCATATAATACTGAACACTCTATCAAAGTGAAGGTGTCTTGTCTGAATAAGAACAGCAGAATAACACTGTATATGTTAATATGAGGCATTACAAATGGAAAGATGTTTGAAAAAAAGTAAATTAAAGCTTCATGAATCTTTCTTGATAACTATATCCACTCTACGCATACAAGACAGCTTTCTCAACAGATGGGGACCAGTGATAGTAAACATAATTGGACAAAGTATGTCTAAGAACTTGGGTCATCATCCTGTTCTAAGCTCTTTGCTGTCAGTATATTTGCAATTTCCAGGTTAATTTTCACATGGAATACTACAGAATAGAACTATCCTAAAATATATGCTTCATATTCAGCCACTCTTTGATTTCCTATAGAACCTGTGCAGTTCAGATGCAAACCGTGACTATACTTGTATCTAGCATGTTTGCCAAAACATGAGATAGAAAACTTTTCTGCAGATAAGATGGTCAGAATTTTCACTGGTCTGGGTAGGTTGTGGTTACTTGCTTGTGTTTGCTTATGCTATTGGTGAACTTTGCCTTCCAGCAGAGAGTTTGGTAGGTCATTCCACACCAGTGAGGAAAAAAGTGCGCAACAGCACAATCTAAAAGTAAATAAACAAAAGCCTCAGTGGAATTTCTGCTCCGCAAAACACTGTGTTGCGAAGATTTCTTTCTAACTTCCTTTATTTTCCCTCCATATGAGCCCAGATATATGTCCATTTCTTGGAGGCTGTAGCAGGCTAAAACAACCCTTGCTGTGATTGCTGGTGCACTTGTGTGGTTCTGTCCCTTTTCTCCTGCAGACAGAAGTGTAGATTTTTTCAGAGTCTTTGGCCAGGGCTACCCCAGCAACCTTCTGTAAATGGGAGATACTTTGGAAGAAGGATCCAAAGATGTGTAACTGCATGTTGATTTTCATACATCCCAAAAGACTGGACTGTTTCTGTTTTTCCTCTGGGCAATTACTCCATCTCTACGTAGGTAGGCAAATAACTTCTCACCTGGAAATGAAACAGTGAGCAAACCTGTATGAATTGCTTTTATTTCCTGACCACTTATTGCTAAAACACTGAAGTTTAGTTTTAATCTTGTCTATACTTCTACAGAGTCCCTAGGGAAAAGGAGCTGTTTTCTGTACAGCTTAGCCTGAAGCACTTGCATCACTGTACAGTTTTGTATTGCTTGTTTAATAGACCACAAAAGTCAACATCTCTTTGGAAGAACAATTTGTGCTTAAAGTAGTCGCAAATTCCAAGAGATCCTGTTGAGGCAGGATGTTGTGAGAAACCCAAAGTTGGAACAAAACCTCTTGTTCCCTAATTATAATGTTAATACTTGGGAAAACTTAAGCCACTCTGTGTTGGTTTACGTCAATGAAGGTTTGGGTTTTTTTCTTTCTTTCTTGCCCATCCTGCTTTGGGGAGCTGGAAGTAGGTCAACATTTTTGCCTTCAATGTAAGAAGGTTTCAGTTGCATATTATTATGGAAACAGATTACGTCTCTGAAAAGAAACAATCTGCATTTAAAATATCTTTAATGAAAAGAGGTCAAAAACTTTAGTTCACAGATTTATAGAATAAGTGAATTGCTCTTGCTCAAAGCATTATTATCAGCAAGGTCAGATCAGATTGCTCAGGGCTTTAACCAGTCAGAGCTTGAAAACCTTCAAAGATGGAGATGGTGCAGCTTCTCTGGGCAACCTGTTCTACTGCTTGGCTGTCTTCATGGGAAGAAAGATTTTTCTTATATCTGGTTAGAATTTCTCTTGTTTCTCTTGTTTTCATCTGTTGCCTCTTGTCTTTCTCTGAAGAGCCTGGCTCCAGTGTTTCCTTGAATGAATCTCTATGGTACTTTGTTGGTTTTTGTCATGCAGGTGGAATGCAAACCATTAGCCTTTCTGCTCTGACCCCCGAGTTGTCAGGGTAATTTTTGTTTTGCCTTTCTATGCGTCCATTCAACCTGGGATGACTTTATTTCCCTGCAGTGGTTTGTTCTAGGTGTCTGTCACATGAATCCTGCCCTTGGTCACGAGCACAAAACATTTGGTTGTTTAGTGTCTTAGTTAGGGTCTTTACAGAGGAAATGCAACTAAGTCACTACTTTTCATCGGATGGGGCATGTGGTGTATGCACTTACAGAAGTGCACAGTCTACATTTACACAGGAAATTAAGCACTTGAGCTAATATAAGATTGATGAGAAAAAGCTCGATGTCAGCATGTCATAGTATCACAAGCTGTATCAGATTTGTGTGCCCAGCATTAGGTTTGAAGAAAGCACATTAAAACCAATGTATGGTTGCCTGCTTTCTTCTTCAACTATCAAATACAAAGCCACACATGAGCAATTCTGAGAGCTGAATATAACCCCTCTGACAATATCAAACTCTTGAGTACTTCTGACAACCACTGTTGAAGCCAGCTGATTTGCAGAATAACACACTGTCCATTCCTTCAGACAAGTGAAATTACTTTCCTCGCCTGGCCGTATTGAAATCATTTAATTTGATTTCAGAAAAATCCAGTTCTAATCACCTACAACTTTTTAGCAGTTTCTGTTGTGATGGATAGTTTTACAGATTTCATACAGCGACTAGAGCTTCTATCCTCCTGTAGAAGTCCTGAATAGTTCTATTTATACACTCACATGTATATTACATGTGTTTCATTCCACAAATTGCTAAACATTCCAGGCCTACTTATGCATGGTGTGTGTAAGAGAATCAGTAGTTCTGTTGAGACCCATCTCTGACAGTGAGTGCATGGTGAATGACTCAGAACCAGAGTATACAAAACGTGGTGGGATTGTTAACAGTTAATTGAGGCTGGCAAGATCCTAAATGTCTGGATTTTATATTAATCTTGAATTTTCAATCAAAAAATATTTCGGCAATTGTGCTTTCACTCTTCGAAGGGAAAAAGGAATATCAGCTTTTAAAAGGTGGCATGACCAAGTGTCTTAATGTACAGGTACAAGTGGTCTGGCAGCTTGTCTGTTCAGCTGTTTACTGTGGAAAATCTACATGTTACCATCCTCCTGGAAGATAGTAATCTGAACTGCAGTTAGTCTGCTAGATTTTTACTGGAATCAGTATCATTAGCATGTCTTGAAATTATACATGTATGATTAATCTGATTGGCATTAACCCCCTTCTGCACATGCATAACACCTACCATATATTTGATGATTTTTTTTTTAACTTTCTTTTTTCTGTTGGTTTTGCATTGCTTCCTTTCCATTTTAGCATCACCATCATGCAGGTTAATTTGAACATCCTACTTTGGAAGACTATCATGTATCAATTTAACATCTTCATTAAATCTATACTACATTTAATTTTCTCATTCTCAAGCAGAATGTGTATTTTGATTAATTTAATGCTCTGATGTTTTCTTTTTATTACTAAATAGCAGATTCTGTCTCTTGCAAGACAAGAATGTTTGCATGTAACATTTCTCCCACCGTTCCCTCAGTTTAGCAGGGATGCCTGACTGGGATGTAACTGAAAAAAGAAGTGCATGTAGAGTACCACTGCATCCTAGTCCTTGTTACAGCCCAGCCCAGACAAGCTTACAGCTTGTAAAGCTAATCATGCTATATAGTTTGTGTACCTAGAAACATTAATCACTAAGAACTTAAGAAGAAAGTACAGCACAATGCAAGGTACAATGGCGGTTTGCCTCTCACTTTTATCTTCTGAGAAATTTTAGTTTCAATAACCAAGGTAAAACAAGCTGAACATAGGCAAAGCTAATTATTAGAAAACAAAAAAAACCATGTTTTTCATCTATTTGAGGCCTCAACACGTATGGCAAAGGAAATTCAGGAATCCTGTGGAATAAAATGTTAAGGCACATTTTTTAGCTGGACCAGAGAGTGGCTGATATACTAAAACATAATAATGAGCTGAGGTAGATTTATAAAGAAGCAACTGTATGAACATGGAACCAAAGACATTTGAGGCCAGAAGAAGTAGCAAAAAAAGGTCAGAAAGGACCAGCAAAGTGTCTTTTGGAAGCTCATGTTTTTGGATCTTGATCTGATGCCAGACAAAGAGAACAGGGAGCAATAGTAATTGAGTTGAAGATACTTAATGTGAATTACAGCAATAGACAAAACGTACTGCTGATATAAAATGGAGGAAATTATGGGTGTAGCAGAGGACCTTCAGCAGATTTTATTATTATTATTTCTGTGTTTTTCCTGTAACAGCATGCAAAGTTTTTATCGTATAGTAACTTTTTTTTTCATCAACAATTAACTGAATCTATTATCTACCTCATTATAGAATACATGGAAGGGGGAAATTTATGAAGGACATTATAAAAGATACGACTTATTTGGTCATTCGAAGTTGCTGGGATCAAATTTGAAAGCAGCTTGCTCAAATTTCTAGGCTGCTGTGCCCTAGCCCCTTGAAAGGTGCCTGTTATTTCCTACCCATTTGTTATAGTATCCTGTTCCTGGCAGGATGCCTACTATTTAAGGTTACTTTCATTAATCAGCTATAAGTTAATTTCTTTGCAGGCAGAATCTCTAATATCATTATGTTGTCTTTAAAGCTGAAGACCTCAGGTTGCTTTATTTTCACTTTGATATTACTGTAAAAAGATAGTCTTAGTTTAAAGAACTGTGGCTTTGAGGAATCATTTGGTAATCTTTGAAAAAGTGACAAATTGGACAATCATGAAGCAATATTCGCATCTTTTGTTAAAAGTTACAAAATTCCGTGACTGATGCATTTCTGGAATGTGGATCATATCCTGGAAATAACCTGCACTCTATGGATTGCCTTGCAAAGGTACATAGAAGAATTATTCTCACAGCCTGCCTGGTGTCAGGGCTAAATGCATAATTAAGTCAGTGATAACATGGGAAAATCATTTTTCCTGTCCAGTGACACGCAATTCATTTTCTAGGGCTTATGTGCATATTTTAGCTTATAGCTGTGACTCTCTTTGTTGTACTTCTTTCTGATTTTTTTTTACTAGCAGTCAACATGTTTAAAAGTTTATAGGCTGATCCGCGACTCCTGTGTAGTACATTTCTGCTTTGAGATGTTTTTTTTCTACAGACTGATCACTTTTCTTTTTTTTTTTTTTAAAGATAGATGGCCATTACCAGTACATGGGAACAGCAGTCTGACTTGATATGTTGCATATACTATGAGTTTAATGTTTTTTTCCATTGCACTTCATTTCCCTAATGCTACCTGAGGTACTTCGAGACACATGCATCCCTGTCTTCTGTCTTTGAGAGTTAACTTCAACTGGAGCAATAAAATCTGGGTGCTTTTTAGAGCATTAAATCTGGCGAGTGGATATTTGTCATGATGTCTTTCAGGACCACCAGGTGTATGTCAGGGAGTGGGAAAGTTGCTCCACAGGTAACTCAGATCTCTCTGAGCAAGCCTAGTACATGAAGAAGCCATTTGTATCCCACTGAGTCCCATAATGTTGAGAACGTTGCTTAGATTTACACAAGTCCAATCTCTGCAGCTGATAAGAAGGATGGCTGCAGCAGGGCAGCATCCGTGTGACCTGAATCCCTGTTTCTCATGCTTCAGAGTGGCACTAGTGGGGTTTTTGGGTTTTTATTTGTTTTGGTTTTAGCTGGGTCAAAGCTACTGCGAAGGGTGCATTTTATTAAACCAGGCAGCTGGAAAGTGGTTACGTGGGAGAGCTCAGGAAAGGGAGCCGTGCTGCCTCTTGGGGATGAAGTGGGAATGCTGGGTCAAAGGGAATGTATTGGCAAGGGCCCTGAATGCCTGTTTCCATAGCTTACTTAGGGCTGCCCCAATGCTTTTAGACAGAATTGTTGTCAATGGTATTGATCAGATGTTCTGATAATCCAGCAAGCTTCCTGATGTGTTAAATTCCCTTCTTTCACGTGGTAAGTGTGGAAGAAGTATATGTAACTCTCAGTGGACACCACCAAAGGATGACTGCTCACCATCAATTGTGCTGCACATGCCAATTCCAATTAGTCATTTACCAGCCACTTTTAACACTTTCTAGCAATTCAGTGTACCCCTTCAAATATACTGTGTACTTCTAGAGTTTTAATTTATGTTTTTATTAGAAGAATTACATGAAAAGTTTTGTTTTCATCAGACATTTCTTTTGCATAGTTGCTTGGTAGCTGTTTTGTGAACAAATTCTTTCTATAGAAAATATCAAGTTTTCAATCTACTTCAGCTTGTGCTTTGAAGCAGTTACAGTGTAAGAGGAAGGGTGAGATTTTCAAGACCTCTTCCTTTTTATTTGTGTGTACACATGTACAGTAACAGCTTCCAGGTTTCCCATTCTCCATCATGACAAGCTCAGAAGAGCTGTTAATGCAGACAAGATCAGATGTCATCACTAGTTTTATCCAAAGGGTCCTGTGTGATGTCCCACCTAATCACCCCCCCTCCCTTGCTCCGCAGTGGAGAAGGGCAGGAGTGCAGCCCATGAGCCTTGCGCAGCCCACGGGAAGGCATCCAAAATTCCCCTTTAGTCAAAATGAGACTTAATACAGCAAGAAACGGGTTAATGATTGTATCTCCACTTCAGCAAATGCACAATAAAGAGGTAGATTAGGAGAGATGAAAAATTTATTGCAAAAGTGGCACAGTATTATGAAAAACAAAATGATTTCATTGAGCGGGAGTTCTGTTACCATAATCCTAACAATAAACTCCGTTACAATAATAATAGGAGAAAAACTAATTGCAGCAAGGACAGGAAAAATCTTTTTTAATCCTCCTTGTCATCTCAACTAAATCCAAACCTATTTGTATTAACCTTTGCTGACAGAGTCACATGATGGACATAATTTCTAGTAATTTACCAGCAGTAGATCTAACCTTTCTTCATCAAATATTCATAAAGGCATGATTCTCAATGATTTTCTGTCTCTTTTCATATTTACAGCTTGTTGTCTTCTTCCTTTTTACTATAATTTGAACTCAATTGAAGTCAGATGGAATTAAAGTGGAATTGCTTTAGTGGCTACAGTACCTGAAAGCAAAGAATAACTAATTGAAATTTCTTACAAGTCGAGATCATGCTGTACTCTGATGGGACTGCATTAAACATTCCACATGTCCTTGCCTTTTGAGGGGTTAAAAACTCAACCCAGGTTAAATGTCATCAGTTCTTGTCATTTACACAACTGTTTGAAGTGTGTGTGTCATGCATCTGCATAAACACACGAGAAGTTGAAAGTATGAACTTTTACTGAATCCTTGCACAAGGTACTTGAGACATGAAAAGAAAAGCTGGGCTCAATTCTTTCTGTAAATAAGTGTAAATAAGACTAACCATTGAACGCTATTCAAATGTGCTAGTGTAAAACTGATATAAAAGGTTGAAGGTAAAGCAGTTTGATTGAGGCAGTGTAGAACTAGTATGAAACCTGGACTATGCATCTCTTTCCTTCTAAGAAGTTTAAATCTGAACTATAATTATATGTTAACTGTAGAATGATCACACTTCCCAAGGGATTTTGTTTCTAATGAAGAAATTAGACACTTTCAATGTAAATATAAAGTATAATGGAAAATATTAAACAGAGAATCATATACATAAAATTTTATGTGAGAAATTCTCAGAAATACTTTAGACTGGTATATTTGAATTCAAGATGATTGGGCAATTGCTGTAAACATCCTTTGCATCATGCTGTGAACCAAAGCTGTGCCTGTGGGTACCTCTGATGGACAATGTGATATCACTGTGCTCATTCTCACCAGAAGAGATTGTGGATAAGTGGAAACAATATAAATTATTTCAAATAAGCTAAAGAAGTGCTATGCATAAGATTTTTGACTTTTTTTTTCCTAGTTCTTTTTTTCTTCTTGACTAGTTCAAGGGCTGATTTCCCATGCATTGAGAGCATGTTATTGTGACAGCAGAAGGGTGTTTGCTGTTTGGCTAGAGCAGTGATGAGGGCATAGAAAGTAGTTAAATATACCCTAAAAGCAGATGAGCTTACAGGTAAACACTATCTACTGAAGTAGTCAATATACTTTTACAACAACATTTGGAATATTTTAAGTTAGGTGTAGAGGTTTTAAAGAATTTCTTAACTGAAACTAAATGAAATGCTTCGGAAAAAATGCAAGGAAGCTGTCTTGGAAATAGAAAAAGTTATTTTAAAAGGCACGGAGAAATATATAAAGCTGTTGCTTCACTTCAGCTTTGCAGAGAATTAGAGCAAATAGTATGTGTTACTTCACTTATTCTAGCCTTTGTCGAAGAAAAACCATTTCTATATCCATAGTAATTATGAAATGAGGAATTATTCCATAAATTACATATATGTATATTTGAATGTGCAAAATTAATAATTTGCAGAAATAAAATTTTTTAATTGCCAAAATTAAAAGCTGTACTAATTTTCGACTGTTTTAGAATAAAACTGAAATAAGTGCCCTTGTTTGTATATAATTAGAACTTTAAATTAATTATATAGGGCTTTAAATAAAAGAATTTTATAGGAATGTGCAAAACTGCATTTCCTTTCAGATGACAGCTTTAACTATTACAGATAAAATGTTTATAAACTCCATAAGTAACATTAATGGCATTTTCAGGGCTGTCTCATATAGTTTCAGATTGCCTGAACTCACAGCTGGTTTGTCTTTAGAGGTACATCCAGCGAACATTTTAAAGTGCAGACTGCTTTAAAGAACAGAAAGCCAAACAATTAAACATAACTAACATCCTCTCATCAGTTATTGATATGGAACTATCATCATCTATTCTTTACAGCTCAGAAGACTGCAGCACCATAAAGTTAGATGAGATGCCCCAGATTATATTCAAATTTGGGGACAGAGTCAGAAGTTACACAGAAAGTCTGTAAAAGGAGGTGTGTGCTCTCTCACCATTATTCAGTATTTGCTTCTTTCTCACAAATAAACTCCAAAGAACCATAAAATAAACCACACCCATTCACCCACGCATCATTTTTCATTGTTTGTGCCTAAATTTGTAGAATTCTACTGGGAAAATTATGGTGAAAATACCATACTTTTACCAGGACCAACATGGGAAGAACTTCAAAGGACTTCTTGTAGATTCATGACAAACACAGTATCTTCAAAGCATTTATGGTAAATACAGAAAGAACCTCGTTATTCACTAGCACATGGGATGTAATGAAGAGCATCTGAAACCAAATATTGGTGTGGAAGAACTGGTTACAACCTAGAGATANNAATTTGTTTTCTGTGGTGAGCTAATTATGTTTTAATAAGTCAAACTACTTGCTCTCATGGGAATATGAGATTCTGTACAGGGAAAACAGACAGAGTTTGTAGTTTAGGCACATATTGAAAGCACGGGTTTAGCCTGTTTGTATTGTAAAGACAGTTCTTTAGTGTCTGGCATGTGGTTACAGGTTATCTCCAAGAACACTTCCTTCCTGGTTACTGTGCCAAAGTTATGCTTCTCTTTAGCGGACAGAAGTGTTGACACAGACTCTGAGTTTAGACTGTCTTCATATTTAGAGAATTTGTGATTATCAACATAATTATAATGCTCATGGTAATTCCAGCAGACAGTAGAGAAGAGTGCAGTGAGTGTGGCTTAGTGCTCCAGGTGAATCTCAGGCACTTCGTTTCATGTAACTGCATCTAAAGAGTGTGACCACCAAGTCAGCAGCCTCCTGAAAAACTGGTTTTTCCTCCAGTCCCTTGGCAAGGGCAGAAGGTTACTGGGACTAATCAAGTTGGTCTTGTGGGTAGCCAGTGCGGCTTTACAGCTTCCTAGGTGACCTTGGTCCTGTAATGCACCATAAAGGACTGCCTTTCTCCATTAATAGTTTGTTTGTGAGAGCTGGAAAGGCAACTTGTAATACAGCTGCTTTTCCTGATTCTTCCATAATGACATTCTGAACAAGCAGATGATGTCCTTTGATTCAATGTGATCTTGTATTTTTTGGAGATTCCATGATGTCTTTAGAGAAAATAAGTAAATTAGAATATAAATATGTTGTTTACTTATATATTAATACATTTAATATCTTTCATAAATTACTTCACAAATGCTAGTATTAATTAAATTTATGTGTGTGTACATAACTTTTGACTAATTCTCTTTTCAGTTAAACCTATGTATATTAAACATTAGACTTATATCTGTCTATAACAAGTGCAAGAGAATGGGGAATATGCTGCTTCCTAAAGGCTTTTTTTCCCCACATAAGGGTTTTTCTCTCCACAGTGGTGTTGGGTTCAAAGGCTTAACTGATTCTTTTGGGGCTTTGAAAAGAGAACTCTTCTGTCTTCTTTCATTCTTCTGGAGTATCTTTTCCAATTAGAATGTATAATTTTACAGCAAGATCTATTACAAGGAGCTTTGAAAGTCTTATTCAAAGTAAGCTTGTTAAAAAATGGGTATATAAAAGTTTGAGCATCATTGTATTTGGGATTTTTATGTCAGTTGTTTTGACTTCTGTCACACGTTACTAAATTTTGTTCTTTTATGCCTATGCTAGCTGTGTAACTGCATGGTTTCCAGGCAGGAATCTTTCCTTGATTTGAAGATGTCAGAAATTAGGAATACTCTGTTCCTCTAACAGTTTGTCCCAGTGTATGATTGACTTCACTGTAAAAAAAAAGGCATATTCAAATTTCTCTGG
>WEIT01029335.1:25526-36005 GCA_013389985.1 Dryoscopus gambensis | reverse complement strand
TTACAGCCCACATCCAGAAACATATCACATCCTGTTTGCATCAGAGCTCCCCAGCGATTTCCCCAGCCGCTACACTTGGTCTGTTGCTGTTACCTCCCGGGACCGCATTTCTACGCAAACACCACAGAGACCAATGTATGTGCTTACAGCAGAGCCCAGGGCTCATTTTGGGGACAGAATAAGCCAGTGCAGAAGAAAGTCTACCACCTAACACGGGTGCAGCTCTGCAAATCAGGGATAACCGTGCTGAAACAAATGGAGATATTTACATCTGAACAGCTGGTGGTTGCCAGAGCCCTAATCTAGATCTACACAGATCCCTGAAAGCAGGAGCTTGATTCTGCACCAGGCTGCAGCAGTTACACTCAAATCTTCCTAATTCCACTCTGTGGGAAACAATGGAAGTTTTAAATTTAATTTCATGTACATTTAATTTATCTGGGACTATAATTCATCCCTAGCCTCCTGACTAGGTAATCTGTCTAATCACCAGCTATGTGTTCCAGCTTCAGGACTCCTCTGCATCCCTGTGTTCTGTAATCAACCTCCCTTTGCTCTGATCTGTCCCATAGCCTTGAGCTCAGAAACTCAAAAGGTGATTTCTGCCTCTGCCTCTCTGAGAATAACTCTCATCCCCATTATGTCTAGAGAGAAGGAAGGACTGATAAAACTGCACCCTACACATCCTGCAGAAGATACTTCTCTGCAGAACTCAGGCGCTGGAGCCTGCAGACACAGAAGGTAAACTGTGCATTGTCAAACACCCACAAGAGCTCACAGCTGATCTAACACTTCACCACACAAACAACATTGGTATTTTCCACAAACCTTGCTCAGATGACTTTTTCTCTGAAGTTCCTTTTTAATCTGTTGGGGTTTTTTACTTTCCAACTTCTCTTGTTTATTCCCTTGCCTTCTTTATTACAATGAACCTCAAAAAATATTATCCCTGTTAAAAGAGTGGCCATCAAGTCACTGCTGAACTTAGCCATGCCCTAGTGACCTCCTGAAGCCAAGGGGCTTCAGCACATGCATGTCTTGGGGAACCAACTTCTGCTTAAGCATGTGGATAAATTCTTTTAAATTGCAACACATGGGAAAAGGAAAACAGAAACAGGAAAGACTGAAATAAAAGACAGGAATTTTAAAAAGGTCCCTCTTTATTGAATACCTCTTTTTGTCATAGGCTTGGCAATTTCTGTATAAAAATGGTTTTAATATTTGGAACTATAGAAAAATACTGTTAATTCACCTGGCAATACTGCATGAATTCAGAAACTTTACAAAAGCTTCATTTCTGGTAATAGTTACTGGTTACACAGAGGTCATTAGCACATGTCACCATCATTAGTAACTATTTTATTCACAAGGGATGTCAAATCTCTTCAAGGAAAGGCAAAAACTACAATAATAATGAGTGAAGTTTCCTTTGTCATTAATATTTTCTAAATGCAAAATTAAGAGGCCCATGGACTTGGGTCTGCACTTTGAAGATAATGTAGCATTTTGCATTCTGGAAATTTGTATAAGTATTTTGACATTATGGACCCATTCTTCAAATGAAACTTTACTGCCACTATTTACTGTTAATTTTGCTATGACAACACTGAACTGGGTTTGGTGATGCAATAGCATGGAAAGAAACACAAGGCAGGAGTGTGGGATAAACTGGTACCTGTGTGTACACTGGTCTGTAGTGAAAGCACAGATGTGTAAATCTCTGAAAACCAAACAGAACATTTTAAACTGGATATTCAAGGGCTGGCAATCTTTTTAAAGCCACAGGGGCTCAGGCTGAGCTTGAAATGTGAAACAAATTGAAGACCATATTAAGGCAAATGAATACGCTGGAAAATATCCCAGTAACTATTCAGTGAAACTTAGTTTATCTCAATTAAATGCTAGCTTTGTATTTTTCAATAAATGCAATTAGTAGAGTTACTGGGGCTTCTGTAAAACTTCTCTGATACATCTACAGTGCTCTAAACCTTTCTTGCACACAGTTCCCCAAAAGATAAAGAAGTCTACAATCTCAGGGGAAAAAACTTAAAACGTATTGTCAAAATGGATAAATGGATTTAATGACAGGTTTTGTTTTACTTATGCCTGGTGTTTTTACATTTTGCAACTTAAGTTGTGACAGAGCTTCAATTTGTTTCCTCACTCAAGTAATTGAAGTTGCAATACTGTTTCCTGAATTTGCAATTTCAATTTGCTCATTCTTCTCCTGAGACTCATCTTTCCTCTTCACAGCGAAGGTCAACAGAATCAGTCAAATATGTCTTATCTGTGTCCCAGATTGGATCAGTGAGAATTAATAGAGAATGTTCTGTGCTTCACCTGGTTTGGCATAAAGGGATTAGAAGTGTTTAGGAAAGAAAAATAATTATTATCATCTGTGTTTAATTGTGATGATAGGTTACTAACAATCGCTCCAGGGAGGGAAAAAAACTTTTTGGTAGATATTTACAGCATTTTCTAATAATGATTTTCTAATTCTAAAGATCTGTATGCATGAAGTACACAGAACGTGCAACTCAAAGGTGAATGTTGTACTAACATTACACTGCAGAGAGCCTTGGTGCAGTACTGACAGGTACACAGAGAGTGGATTCCAGATCTATTTGTAGTTAAAAGTATCTTAGGTCATTGCACAGAGTATTCTGTATGAATATAAATGTTTGATTTCCTCTCACAAAGAAGCAGAGTGGCTTAGTTGTAATTCAATATTATTGCATAGTTGAGGGCAGCCTTTTGCACATACACAAACACACCAAGGTATCACGTGCACTATGATTTTGTCACCTATCCTCAAGCAGGCACATACAGTGTGGTTTATTATTTATCCCTATATGTGCATGTGTATTTACACACACTTACTTTAGACCACTGGTGGCTATTAGCTTCTGTGCTATCTAAAAAAACCAATGAATATTATTTTGCTCTCTCAAATGTGCAAACTGTCAAAACAAATCCCACTTCACAGCAAGTTCAGTGTGTGAAGCAGACAACTCTCTCAGGCCACTCACAGCTGATTCTCACTGTAGGCCTTGGGCCACTCAGTGGCAAGAAAACGTCACCATCACCTGAGTTTTTCTACCTCAGCACCCACATCCTACTATCATTTCTGACAAACTCATGTAAGAAAGCTCTCATCTGGGTCCTGGTGTAGTGGCACTCCTGTGGCACAGCAGGACTGTGCCAACAAGGAACACAGCACCTTTCCTTAAGGAAAATCACGTCTTTTTTTTCTCCAAGCCAGCTTGATTTGAACCCAGCATCTTCAAACTATAAAAACATGCCTGTCCATCACTTGACCAAATGGAGCAATTCAATAACTAGCAGATGTGCAAACAAGCTCTCAGAGCATTTACTGATGTGTCCCCCAGTCTCTCAAAATGCTGCTCTGCATGGCCTAGGACACAGCAGTTCTGCTGAAGTAGCTTGATGAACAGGCACAGGCAAAGTGTAAATCCTTATAGCAGAAAAAAATGGTTTGCAAGAGGCCAGCTTAGACTTCCCTACTCAAAACAATGGGAAGAGGTACATTTCCATGCACTGAACAATCATATTTCAACTTGTAGGTGTGCAGCTATATAAATTTTATTGAAAATAAAAACTGATGGAATTTTTAATTAGTTTAAATTAGAGCAGCTTTATGTGACGTTTTCCCTTACATAAAATGAATAAATATGCAAGTGCACATATGCACCTTGGAATTTTTTGATCTTGAATGCACTCCCTTGTTTTATTTCTCTCTGTATCCTTCCAGATAAGGAAATTTGGTATAAATTGGGTATAAATTTAAAACTAATCCCTGTTAACTATAGAAAACAGAAAAAGTCTTCCTTCGGCTGTGGTATCTAAAATGGAATGGACTGCTCCTGGACATGTACGCAGCACAAAGCACATTTCTCAGCTGGCATCAAATCCCTGCAATGACTACTCAGAAAACAGAAAATGAACAGAAATATTTAACAGCAATGCTTAAACAGCAGCAGTATGGTATTTTGCTCTGATCTGAATCTGAAATATTTTCAGTAGACAGAGTTTGGAGCTGTTTTTTTTCAAGGACAGGGAGGAGAGTTTTTCTAAGTTAATAAATCAGAAAAACTAAGCTCTCCAGGCACATAGAACAAGATCAGATGTGTCCAACAACTCTTCTTCACATGTGCTGTACCCATCAAAGGATGAAGAGGCCCAACCTGTCAAACAAATGTTTTATATTGAGCTGGAGGGTTCCAAATGTCTCACAACAGTGTCAGATAAACAAAAGGAGACACGAGAAGGTGACGGGGAAGCTCTCACTCAAGTGTTGCTTCTGTTTCAAAGATGAGTGACAGACAAAGAACTTTCCCCCACTTAACAACAAAAAGAAATCTCTGACTACTCGAGCCAGACAGCCAGAAATATCAATGTTGTGCAAAATCTTTTCTAAGATAAAGTACACAAATATATTTTGGGTTTAAAGAGAAACTCAATCAAAATAGCATAAATTATGCTTACAATTGTAACTTTTAATAAGAAAATCAATACCACGGTAATAACATTTCAATAATTTCATTAACTATTAAATTTTATTGTCTACAGAGATTGCCCACTTACCAGTTTAATTTCTTTTCTGCTAGAAAATAATTGTATCAGATAGTTATTGATTGGCCAGTAATAATTCATGTAATGAATATTATAAATATACATTTAGCTCTGTGCAAAATTACTATAAAATAAATCTCCCCGGAAGAAGCATGAGATGGCAGAAATAAAAGAACAAGGGACAACGAGCAGAATATCTGGGTTTTATCTGTGATGGATATTGATTCACAATACAGTGGAAGAGCTGAAACCACTTCCTGCTTTACCGCAGTTAAACTGCACAAAAGCACCAGCCAGGGCCTGCCTCAGCATGCCCACAAGGGAACGAGGCAGGCTGGGGGCAGCTGGGGACAGCCCAGGGCACCAGGCGAGCTGTGACAGAGGCAAGGACCGGGCTCTGGCAGGGACACGAGCAGAGCTGGCTCCACACGGCTCCTGCCATGGCCGGGCAGGGCCTTGGCATCTCACGGCTGCAAGGACCGATGGCACCGAGGGCTGAAATGGGGCCCTGTGTCATGGCTGGGGTGGCAGAGGTGTCATGGCGGCTGCTAAGGGCTATTGGTGCCCTCCGGGCCCTGACAGCTAGTCAGTAAAACCTATCAATTGAAACGAAAGTAAGGAATGTTCACCTCTAACAACCAATTTCCAAGGCAAAGAGGCACCCAACATCAGAGAAAATCTATTTTGATAGAATCACAGCCTGGGACTGGCAAAGTTGCTACACACATTTCCATGTTCGGCTTTTTAATTTTTAAAGTAAATTTATTAAGGGAGAAGTCAGCCTGGGCAGATCCCACAGCCCCATTAGAACCTGGGCATAAATGGGAAGCCTGTAAAGGCGCAAATGGAATATATAAAAAGTTTTTTAATATATCACTGAAGAAATGAACCTGTTTCTTTTGATGGGTATAACACTTTTCCTAATTTAAAAAATATCCCTAGCACTTCCCCCCTAGTTTAAGCCTGCTCACTTCAACGAAGTTCCTGCTAATTCAAACCCATGTAAGACAGAAATCAGATCTTAGTGCCAACGTCCTCGCTCTGTAAACCAGCAAATTTCCCTCTCTACTAAAAGTGAGATTTCACAGTCAATTTAAGCTGATCTAAGACTGCAGTGCTCCTGAACAGGGCAATCTAACTTTCTTTTATCTCCAGCTGCGTGTTCCCACCACTTCCCTTGTGTGGGCTCTAGAGATCATACAGCCACAGGATAAACAAGATCAGCTCACTGATCCTACTGAAAAGTAACACTGAAAATGCTTCGTTTTCAGCCAGTTTCCAAAGAGCTGAAAACACCCCTTTGTGTGACAATCTACAGTTAACGCTCGCATAAATTGTTTGTTAAACCTCACCATTAGAGAGAAGCAAAAAAAAAAAAAAGGAATTTATCAATAACTGAGTAACAAGTGAGATACTACAAAACTTGGCAGTCTGTTGCGGGCCATTGCAATATTTTAAAAGAACAATTTTTTTTTTCCAGTTTAGAAATCCCCCATCTTCACAGACCCAAATGTATAAGAAACAACAGTTAAAGTGAAACAAATTTCAGCAAAACACTAATTTTGCAAAATGTATTTCAAATCTACAAATACTTAGTTCATATAAGAAATATGATGAAGAAAAACAGTCATCATGAAAACATCATTCTCCTCTTAATTTTTATTTAGCATTTTTCTTACCTGATTGTCCTAAAATTTTATGCATTTTTAACCTAGCATTGGAGATTTTAATTTGTATATTTTTAGCAGGCACCTTTTGCTAACTTTGCTTATAAAGCAATTAAGAAGTTCTTTTTTCCCCTGTTCCAGTCTTTTGTGTTTGTTAGCTTTTATCTGGGCAGTGTTGTGATGATAAGCATACTGTTCCTTTCTGAGGTTTATTTTGTGCTGCTTCTGTTTTTATCTATCTTCTAATGTGTGTTGCAAGATGAGAAAGAGCATCTTTTATGGTAGCCAAAGAGACAGCAATAGAATAATGTGGGAAGAATAGGTTGCTCTTATTAAGTTACTTGTACCATTATGAAGTGGTTTAATGTGTATATTAGACAGGTAATATGGGTGAATAACATCATCCTAGATAAAAATACATTCATTAATAATATCAAAATAACTGGCCAAGCTCAGAATTTTCAAAATTATCAGGCTCGGAAGTGCAATCTCTGGTTTCAGCTCTGTTCTGATGCTTGCATTTTATAAACACATATTTTTTAAACTTAAATGTAGTCCTCATAAGGATGGTAACCCATCTGATGAGGTCTCTATGCAGGTGGAATTCCCAAAAAGGACTTATTAAGAGTTTCCAAGTATCCCCATGCAGTCAAAAATAAATTAAGGGCATCTGTGAAGTCTGCTAAACAAGATTTTTATTACAGTCATAATTTTCATGCTGTAAGCACACAGATTAAGACAGGTAAATGTCTTTATTACAGGCCTTGTGAAAAATAATCAAACAGTAACATTTGGTAGATACAGACCTAAACTTGATTTGAATTGAGGACTTAAAAACCTTAGGCAATCTGTCCTATTACTGTTCTCTGTAACATTTGACTTCTTAATGTTTTATTCTTTTGCAATGTTACTATGAGCTGGCTTATTACCAACTGCTTGTGCGTGCAGCTTTGCCCCTGTGCACTGATTTGTATTTTTAATACAATATTCCCCATTCACACACTAAAAATATCAGCCAGCATATACAGATTATAGAAGTTCTGTGCAGAGTGGTTCACCATCAGTAGGAGCTCTATGCCTAAGTCCTATTTAAGCATTAGGTTTTTCATGGTGCCCTCCTAAATCAACAGCAGGGGCAAAAAAGAAGACTTTTTAAAGAATGGGCAACAGTTATCTGCACACAAACTGGTTAAATTATTAAAAATGTGAAGAGCCTTCTTTTGGGTTGGTCATGGCCAGACAGGGATTCTTGGAAAATTCTCAGTGACTCAGTAAACTCACTAAATGTGACAAGATGCTAAACCACTAATGGTTTCTATTCTGACCTTTTCTACTCTTTATCTTTTTGACTGTTTTTTATCATGTAACCTCTTAGGGAAGGAAATATTGCCTTCTTTTATGTTGGGAAATTGCCCAGAACGTTGCAGACACTACCCAAACAAGGAGTAACTATAATAATAACAAAAAAAGGAGGAGGAGGCTTACTTGACCCATACCAGCATTCCCCTAAAGACCCTTATCAGACTTGATGGAATGGTAACCTGGCTTACTGCTTCAGCAAAAGTGCCCGTAGTAAATTGCACCAATATAATTAATGCTATCAAGATTTACAGCAGAAAGGGAGCTTTGCTGTGCCATCAAGAGACAGCTGAACTTGTTTTTGAGAGTCAGGTATGATACTGAGTGTAGCTACTTAAGAATATACAAATACATACCTGTTGTGCTGTTCTGAGACAGAGCTAAAGAGATCTAGTCAGTTCTGCTGCTGACTTCATAATCTTCAACATGGCCCTGGTAGATAACTCTCTGTGCCCCATCTCACCATCTGTGGAACAGAGATAATGGTTTTCTTCCTCAGAGCATTTGGATATCTACAAATAAAATGCTGCATACGAGTTCAATCCCATTAACACACTGTTTCTCCACTGAATAAGGTCTCAAAGACAAACCCTTCTCTTTGATCTTTTTTCTGCAACATGCCCTCTGCCAGTCCTCAGCAAAACATTTTAAGCAGTGTATGAAAAAAGGCCAGTGTAATGGTATAAACTCTGCAAATACCTCATTTTCCCTAGATTTGATAATGGAGATTCTCTACTGTGATAACACTTTTTAACCTTTATAATTTCTCAGAGTGCTCGTACCAGATTCTGTTAGTCCCTCATATTTCATGACATGTAGTTCCATTTATCTCCCATCTATGAAATACAGCACGAGCATGACATTTCAATTTTATAAACTTGCAGTGCTACACAAGGAACACTGCCTTCCTGTGTCATTAATACCAACATCATGATTCAGACCCATGGCCTCTAAGTCTTTCTTTTAGGTTAATTTATTGCAACAATAAACCAATTTCTTTGCTTCCTTCTACTATTTTATATAACAGTGTAAAAATTTGAAAAGCATATCAAAACTTTAGTTATCCTTAAAATTCTTATAATATTTCTATGGTCTCACATATGTGACTTTGCCATCAGCCTCGTGACTACTAGTGGGGCACCCCACCAGGATTTGTTTAATTTTTGTTGATCCTTATGGGTACTTAGAATATCAGATAGTAAAATAATCATTTTTATAATTGTGAAAATCTCTCTCCTTGGTTAAGAGTGATCTTGCTCTGTGTTGCATAGAAAATGTGTGCTATAAGAGAACACAGTTTCTACTGGAAAAAGAAATTGCAGGTGTATAGATAGATAGATAGATACATAGATAGATAGATAGATAGATAGATAGATAGATAGATAGATAGATAGATAGATAGATGAGAGATACCAAGAGAGAATAGGAGTTAAATAAGCAACTCCTATTGAAAAAATTGCCATAAAATAACAAGTAGATGCAAAGGTGTCTTTGTCCAAGGTTGTATTTGCAGCTCTGCTACTGCTCTTCCCTCCTGCTACCGTTCAACCTCCTGCTATCCACAGGACTTTTCTTAGAGAAACTTTCTTCATAGCTCCATACTTTGGTGTAGTTTTGGTTTAAGTCCTGGGAAAAAGACATCTGACTCCACATGACTGTTTCTCCCACAACCCAGCTTTCAGTTTCATTTCTGATTCTCGACAGTATAAGCAAAAAATGTTTAAAATTCTCATAAACTGACTGAAAGTTCCTTTGTTGTATTGATAGCTTTCGCACTGAAAAGTACTTCAGGAACTGTATTACAAATATTAACAATTCTAAATGCCCATATGCAGATAATTTGAGAATGACTTTCTCACATCAGATGAAAATTACTCAAAATTTCTCCAGTTGGTGCTGGTTCAGACTATGATATAATACACACAGATTTGAACTTTTGGAATATCATTTTTTTGTTACAGGTTGTGATCTTATAAGACAATCAAGACTAGTAGCATAATAATAAATGTAATTCTGATGGTTTTTGTTAAGGAAATATAGCTGTATCCAGAATTACTCACTTTATATTGAGCATGTTCAGTGGCAATTTTGTCTTAGTAAAGCTATTAAAAGGAGCTTAAAACATTGATTTTAAAAATGGAAGAAATCAGGGGAGTTTTATTCCCCAAGAGACTTTTTAAATAGAAGGCTTGATTAAGTGAAAGTTAGCTAATGCCTGCAAAAAATATCTTTCAAGAAAATACTAAAAATTAAATTTTAAAATGCAGATTAAGAGCTGGAAGCAGATTTAAAACCTAAATTATTCTGTGACACTTCAAAACCTGTGTCAAAGGTTATCTATACACACAATACAATGCAAATACAAATAATGCACTTCTACTAAGACAAAGTTTTTCCACAGACACAAGTATAAAAGCACATTTCCTTAAAGCACAGTTACTGCATAGAAGACTGTGCCTCTTTACATTGCTTTAATGTTTAAGGCAGTTGCAGACAATCAAATTAGATATATGTGCATCAAAAATATGTTTAAAATAATTATAAGTTTGTAAATCCAAGCATTCAAAATGATAGAAAACGGAGATCTAGAAAATACAGATTGCTCATCATGCTGTATTTGTTTCTAATGCCATCTATTGTACTACAATTCCAATCCATAAAAATATTTAAATCTCTAATTTATGGAAACATCTATAACCTTAAGGTCAGCATGGAGAAATGCCATTATGTGGAACCTTGTAAAAATGTTGCCAGCAGTGCCTCTGCTGTACTCCATAGCTGGCATTTCAGCCAGCCTTCCACAGCTCAGAGCAGCAGTAACAAGATTTTGAAGTTTAAATCTCTTTAAAGGAGAAAAGCT
>WEIT01029334.1:6101-20831 GCA_013389985.1 Dryoscopus gambensis | reverse complement strand
AAAAAAAAAAAAAAGAGAGAGAGCCAAAAAAAAGACAAAAATGAATTAAAATCAGAGCCATCAAAAACCATCACTTTGGATCCAGGAAAACAAGTCATTTACACCTCGTATAGCTCCTCAGGGGAAAGTGTGAAATTGGTGTTGCACCCTGTAGAAGTGGCCAGATAAACTTTAGCGTTTGATGCTGGTTCCTCTGAAATATAAGCAGCACTGAAATAAAAATTGCCTAAGTTCCCTGGTGCTGACCAGTTCTTGAAGGATTACACTGAACAAGAGATATACACATATAGCGTACATATTTATTGGATCTCCAGGAAAGGATAACAGTTTGTTATGTAAAGTACAAATGGAAGTTCCCCATTATTTGTTTTCTTTAATAATAAAAATTAGGAATTTCACATTAGTGGGAAATTCTCATCCTGGGATCCGGAGAGTATTAAAAAAAGAGACATGACTAGTGAACTCATGACATTACTATTATTCCAAGTATCCAGAAAAAAACCCCAAACCCAGACTTATCTTATCTGAAGACACCCTCTGGCTTTGATGGATATTGATGGGTTCCTACACAGAGTTATCTCACTTTGAGAAGTGGCCTACTGTCCATGCTGAGGATGTCAGCATCTGCTTTACAAATTCCTGATTAATAATTAAAGAGAGGGACAGGGAAAAATTGATAGTCACCAAGTCAAAGACTCTACCTATACTCTCTTAAGTCAAAAAAAGTTTTATTAATGTTGAAAAAACAAGTCCTAAGGAGATACTCCTTTTTAGGAAAGACACTTGAAAATACAGAGAGGTGACAACTAGGCAAAGTTCAGTGCTCACGTGGATACAAGCTTGTGAAACGAGGCAGTCCTTACAGTGAGCTCAGATAATGTATCTGATGAGATATATAATTTTTAAATTGTTTCATTACAGCTTTAAACTGTACAAAACATTTTACTTTTTAATCTTAACATTTGAAAATATAACCCCCCCCCCAAAATAGTCCTTAAAAAGAAGAATGCTAGTGTTGATTGTTGCCACATGTGCAGTTAGGCTGCTGGCACCAGTGTTCTTCCCTCTTTTTTACTATGCTAATTCCTAAAGCAAAAAGTAAATGAACAAGAAATATTTCATGAGAGATGGGGACTGGAAGGGCAGGGAAAAAAAGACCCTTGCCCTCTCTTTCTTTCAGAGCTAGGAGAGAGAAAGAAAGAAAACAGGGAGAAATTTACCTTTGAGAAATAATAGTAAAGTAAAAAATACCAAACAAGAAAACAACCTACCAAAAAACAAACAAACAAAAAGAACCAACCAACCAACCTCAACGAACCAAAACCAAGAAAGATGTCAGCAGCCACAGACAATCTCATCACTGCTACTTCCAAATCATAGTTAACCTAGTTTTAGCTTACTCTTCAGTTACGTCACACAAAAAATAGCGCTGTCTGCCTCTTGCAATTACATCTAATAGTAATAATATAAATCATTCTTAAAGACAAATATTTTTACACTTCAGCTCAGAAATTAGTATTTGGTTTATCGTCTATACCCACCTCATAGCTCCTACCACCACACTCTGAAACCTTATCTGTGTATCAAATCCCTTCAGCATGAGCACACAGGACCATAGCACTCTTGTGGAAAACAAAAACACTGATAAAGCAAGAAGGAACACTGAGCAAGGAAGCAAACTGAATGAACAGCACTGTACCTGGTGTGCACATAGCAGCACAGAAGCAAAACTCCACACGTGGCATCCAAAACCTAGTTCTGCCAAAGGACTCCCCAGTTAAGATAATTCTCACTTATCCCTTCTGGCTACCAACCACCTGCGCCGCCAGCTGGAGGAACCTATGGTGTGTTTATCACATGCCACACAGGCAATTCTAGTTATCCCAGGGTACTATTTTGAAGATGGTTGCTTGCAAAGCACTTCCAGTATGGTTTAAGAATGCCAGGATCTTTCTGCAACTGAATGTGTATTTTTCTTGTAAAGCATGTGGAAATCGTTGCGTTACAACTGCAAAACACATGATGAGTGCTGTTAACATAGTGGTATAATACAAACATCTTCAAATTACAGAAATGTTTGCTCACTGTCATGGCCCTCTAGTGCTGGAAATATGTAGGTTCTCTCTGATCCATTTCTGCCAGTTTTATCATTTTAAAGAGTGCCAGATATTTCTTCAGAATTTACAGGAGCATGACTACGGAGCACATTGGAATACAGCCGGGAAGCAGAGGAAAATTCCGGGTGACTTTGTTGTCCATGATTAACCCTGAGTTGTTTTCCACTTTGTTTTATTTTCTAAATAGTTTATTTACAGATGAGTTAGAATTTCATTATTAGACCATTAATATTTGAAATAAGCAGTTGTGTTGAAGCTTGGAGTAAACGGTGGGAGGGGTAGTGAGAGGGAGGGAGGGTGAAGAGAGAGAGGGTGGAGAGAGACGGAGAGGAAAATTTTGGCCATGCACATGATTAGAGGGATGGCTGAGAGGATTGGGCTGTTCAGCCTGGAGAAGCCAAGCCTCCAGGGAGACCTAATTGAGGCCTTCCAGCACTTGAAGAGGCCCTAAAGAAAGATGGGCATTAACATTTTAGGGTTTGTTGAGATAGGACAAGGGATAATGGTTTTACACTGGAGAAGGGTGGATTTATATTGGCTAAAAGGAGGAAGTTTTTTACAATGAGGGTGGTGAAACACACTGAACATGTTGCCCAGAGGTGTTGGATGCCCCATTCCAGGGAACATTCAAGGTCAGACCAGATCGGCCTCTGAGCAGCCTGATCTGGTTGGAGATCCCTGCTCATGGAAGAGGGCTTGGACTGGATGGCCTTTAAAGGTCCTTTCCAACCCAAACTGTTCTATGACCATTCTTATTCCTGAATACTTGCTTATTTTCAACTGTGCCTTACCTTCAGCAATGTGCCAATTTGAGAAAATGGTCTGAGGGAAGTGGTGAAGGGAATGAGAAAAAGAGTCATTTGGTTTGTTCAAGCTCAGTTTTGGATTTTTTTGCTCAATAAAAATATGCCTGACATAACTACTGCAATATGAGCATTTACGAATGTGTGTAGAACAGGACTTTTCAGGCTAAACAATATATGCCTGTTGGCTTGTGTGTTTGAATGAACAGTTTAAAATGTTTTTAAAAGTTTTTAACTGTTTTAATGAAAAAAAAAAATTCCAAAATAAAGCAGCCAAATAAACCAGAAAAACTCTTCTTAAAGTCTGACAAAGTCATTTTGCATGTATTTTCTGAGACAAATTTGGAGTAAGATTGCTTCTCCAGTACCTGAATTTTCAGCCTTAGTAGCTTTCATTTTGCAGAACTGTTCTGCAAAACCTGTCATCTTGAAGTAATTTCCAGAACATTTTCAACAGCTGGAATACAAAAATTATGCAGGAACTCTATTTAAATCTTGCTAGTAAGCAACATATTAGCTAACTTCGATTTCATTGTTCAGAAGAAACATATTAAAAGAATAAACAACTAATAGAAGTAATTTATTTACTCTATGTCTTTCTATTTTCAATATCTGTAGTGCCAACCCACAAATAAGACTGCGTGCCCAGGGGAGCAGAGTTCTAAATATAGATTTTTCAAAGCTATTTTGCCCTTTCTGCATAGAGCTGTCAGTGTAGTGCTGCCTGCTTTTGATGGTTACTTTAAAAATCTCCATTTTTCAGTCCTTACACAAGAACTCCTCTCTCCAGAACCTCACTTAAAATTACTATCTGAATATTTTAAGTGTTTTCAGTTCAGCCTCTTCCCCGTAAGTAAATCATGGAATACCTTGTTTGTACACATCACTACATAAACCAGCAGTATTTAGTTAGCAATACAGCTAAGACAACAATCAGCTACCAGCAATACCACTACTTCGTGAGATGTGTGAGACAAGAGGAAGTAAATGCCATTAAGTTTCCATAAAAGCATTATTTTTATGAATGGTTTGAGAATTGTCACAAAATACAGTAGCCATTTAACTTTTTGAAAGGCTTTTTACTTTTTTATAGAGATCAGATGAGGAATTTACCTCCTTAAACCCTGAACCAACCACCTGTCTCAGTGGCTCAGGAGCAAAACCCAAGCTATCATCTATGCTGGCCATTTCCTCAGCATAAAAACAAGTTGTCTCCGAGAACGTGAACTCCATGATGGTTTCTTCTTTATCCCTCTACAATGCTTACCTCAAACATAATTTCTCTTCACAGGGAAAGGCTAGTAAAGCATCAAACATCACATTTGAAAGCTACAGTTTCAGTGTCTTGAAATTCTGCTACAGTCTGCTGGGAGGAGTATACTATTTTGGAGGAAAGAAAGTAGATTTCTTCCTGATGTTTTTTGACAGCAGATCCTTGTCTTTGTAGTTAAAGCTTCTCTTTAATGGGCAGGCATTATTTCATTGGAAGAGTACCACCAAAGGAATGCAGGGAAGTGGCTGAATGCCAAGCCACAAGAAATGCTTCAGTAAACAATTCAAGAATATAATTTATGACTAAACCAACCACTTATTTGGCAATTACCAAAACAAATACACAACTTTGCCCAATTATCTCTAAAAATATTTTGTTTTCCTTCCATTTGACAGTTTTAAGTTGTCTGTAACAGTTTTTAGAGCCATATATACATTTGATATCAAAGCACAGTAAAAATAGTACGTGTTTCCGTGTGCTGATTATGCTACTCTGTGGAGAACAGCCCAAGTTCAGAGAATTGAAATTCATGCAAATGTGATACAAATGGATACAAATGACAAATTGTCCTAAAATATTAACGTGAAAAAAATTTTTTAGTTTTCACACTTAAAACAAAATTTTGTTCGTAAAGACAAAGCACTTTTTGGGAATTACTTTTCAAGACCTTTTTGATTAATACACCAACATGAAGAATGCACTAAATAGTCACTTANGGATTTATATTGGCTAAAAGGAGGAAGTTTTTTACAATGAGGGTGGTGAAACACACTGAACATGTTGCCCAGAGGTGTTGGATGCCCCATTCCAGGGAACATTCAAGGTCAGACCAGATGGGCCTCTGAGCAGCCTGATCTGGTTGGAGATCCCTGCTCATGGAAGAGGGCTTGGACTGGATGGCCTTTAAAGGTCCTTTCCAACCCAAACTGTTCTATGACCATTCTTATTCCTGAATACTTGCTTATTTTCAACTGTGCCTTACCTTCAGCAATGTGCCAATTTGAGAAAATGGTCTGAGGGAAGTGGTGAAGGGAATGAGAAAAAGAGTCATTTGGTTTGTTCAAGCTCAGTTTTGGATTTTTTTGCTCAATAAAAATATGCCTGACATAACTACTGCAATATGAGCATTTACGAATGTGTGTAGAACAGGACTTTTCAGGCTAAACAATATATGCCTGTTGGCTTGTGTGTTTGAATGAACAGTTTAAAATGTTTTTAAAAGTTTTTAACTGTTTTAATGANAAACATATTAAAAGAATAAACAACTAATAGAAGTAATTTATTTACTCTATGTCTTTCTATTTTCAATATCTGTAGTGCCAACCCACAAATAAGACTGCGTGCCCAGGGGAGCAGAGTTCTAAATATAGATTTTTCAAAGCTATTTTGCCCTTTCTGCATAGAGCTGTCAGTGTAGTGCTGCCTGCTTTTGATGGTTACTTTAAAAATCTCCATTTTTCAGTCCTTACACAAGAACTCCTCTCTCCAGAACCTCACTTAAAATTACTATCTGAATATTTTAAGTGTTTTCAGTTCAGCCTCTTCCCCGTAAGTAAATCATGGAATACCTTGTTTGTACACATCACTACATAAACCAGCAGTATTTAGTTAGCAATACAGCTAAGACAACAATCAGCTACCAGCAATACCACTACTTCGTGAGATGTGTGAGACAAGAGGAAGTAAATGCCATTAAGTTTCCATAAAAGCATTATTTTTATGAATGGTTTGAGAATTGTCACAAAATACAGTAGCCATTTAACTTTTTGAAAGGCTTTTTACTTTTTTATAGAGATCAGATGAGGAATTTACCTCCTTAAACCCTGAACCAACCACCTGTCTCAGTGGCTCAGGAGCAAAACCCAAGCTATCATCTATGCTGGCCATTTCCTCAGCATAAAAACAAGTTGTCTCCGAGAACGTGAACTCCATGATGGTTTCTTCTTTATCCCTCTACAATGCTTACCTCAAACATAATTTCTCTTCACAGGGAAAGGCTAGTAAAGCATCAAACATCACATTTGAAAGCTACAGTTTCAGTGTCTTGAAATTCTGCTACAGTCTGCTGGGAGGAGTATACTATTTTGGAGGAAAGAAAGTAGATTTCTTCCTGATGTTTTTTGACAGCAGATCCTTGTCTTTGTAGTTAAAGCTTCTCTTTAATGGGCAGGCATTATTTCATTGGAAGAGTACCACCAAAGGAATGCAGGGAAGTGGCTGAATGCCAAGCCACAAGAAATGCTTCAGTAAACAATTCAAGAATATAATTTATGACTAAACCAACCACTTATTTGGCAATTACCAAAACAAATACACAACTTTGCCCAATTATCTCTAAAAATATTTTGTTTTCCTTCCATTTGACAGTTTTAAGTTGTCTGTAACAGTTTTTAGAGCCATATATACATTTGATATCAAAGCACAGTAAAAATAGTACGTGTTTCCGTGTGCTGATTATGCTACTCTGTGGAGAACAGCCCAAGTTCAGAGAATTGAAATTCATGCAAATGTGATACAAATGGATACAAATGACAAATTGTCCTAAAATATTAACGTGAAAAAAATTTTTTAGTTTTCACACTTAAAACAAAATTTTGTTCGTAAAGACAAAGCACTTTTTGGGAATTACTTTTCAAGACCTTTTTGATTAATACACCAACATGAAGAATGCACTAAATAGTCACTTAGAAATAATTCACCAATACTAAATGTCCCTTTTCAAAAGCAAGTTAGCTCCCTCAAAATCCGTCAGCTCTTAGGTGAACTCAAAAAAAGGGGGTCACTCTGCTCCAATCTTTTGCATCTCTCCTTTTGCAAGGTTTTTACACTGGAGTTCTCATTATTTTTCCTACTACTTTTTTTTTGATTTACAGTATTAAAACCTGAGTTTTAGTGTCCTCTTTTTCAAAGTCCCCAGTACATCCAGAACATTCCCTGTCTGGCAATAAATTCCCTTGCCATGCTTTGTTTGAAGATACATGGGTACCTTAAGGACTGTGCCCCAAGTGTGTGCTCTTCTCCTGGATAAATGATGACCTAAATGCACCAGCTGACCACTATAAACCTTCGTTGTTCCCAAGAGGCCATCCTGATACCCTGCTCCTTCCATCCTCCCAACCCTGACAAGCGTTCACAGCTGTAGCTGAGGGAAGGAGCACGCGGGGATCCGCAGCCACAGAGAGGCCATTTTTTGGGCAGAGGTGCTGACCGAAGCTGCTAAACGCTGCTTGCTACCTTTCCTGGCTGATGCAACTCAGCAAGACTTGCAGGTAGACTCACTGGTACTCAAGTTGGTAAATCTGCCTCAATTACTCTGTCTTACCATGGAGAAATCCTCTATTTTGGAAAGGTTTACCCAGACTGTTTAGGGCAACATCTATCCCATTTCTTGCTATGGAAGGTCCCCTCTAACATTAGTTGTCTCAGCCCCTTCTGGAACAAGCATGTTCATTCTTCCTGATGAACAGATCCCAGTAAAAATCCAGAGATTCATTTTTAGAAAGCCTTTCTTTACCTAAAGCTTTTACTTTTCTTACTGACTTAGCCTTATGTCTTACACTTAGTTTTAAGACTCAGACCAAATAGATTTCTTTTTATTCCTCCAGTTTGCTGCATTGTAAGCAGTTATTAAAACGATTTGTAATACAAAACTGGGTGTGGGCTATATAAGTGGCACTCAAAACAACATCTGAAGCTGACTGACAGATAATGAACTATCAGTTTTCCAAGTAGCTGCAGGCAGTCCTAGAAAGTACTAAGCTTGCCCTACTGTAACATACTGCACATGGATTTAAAAAAATGCCCTAAAATGGAACAGCCATTTCCTTCAGGCACTCCTAGAAACCAAGTCCAGAAGGTGTGTTTGAGTTCTACATATATTAAATAACTATCACAGTACTTAAAAAGCCCAAACAAAGGAAGACCATCTTCTGGTTTAAAAATATTTATTTAAAAGAAAAGGAGATCTATACTCGGCCAGGAAAAAAAAATCTTCAGTTTTCCCCCCTCAAAACCATTACTCTGCAATTTACCTTTCCCTTAAGTTTCAGCTTCAATGTTTTATTTTTAAAAAAACAAACCTGAATTTTCATTTCCTTTTCCTATGCTACTAGCCTGAGGAAATTAAGTTCCTTTCAGTGAAAAGTTGCATGGGATGCAAGAAGAAACTGCAATAAAATGTATCCACAATATACAAGTATAAAAATATTTTGCTTATGATTCAGTACTATAATTTAATAACTTTTTGTTGTTTCATAGGTATCTGGGAAAGGTACAGACACATGTCCTGATCCTGTTACAAGAGGTAGAATGCCAGCATTTGGTACAACATTCCAGGAGAGAGTCAAGGTGATATTCCTGTTTCCCCTGCAAAAGCAACAAAGACTATCAGCAGAAATACTCAAGTTAACCAATTGAATTAACAGTTACTAGTATTAAAGACATTAGCATACAGATTGTTTTCCTGGTCCAGAAACAATAAACTTTTAAATTTTATGTAGTTACTGCCTACTTTTTTTTCACTTAACTCGTTTGGAGTTGAGTGAGTCACAGAACCAATTCTACACAGACTGAAGGCAGAAACCCAGAAGCCTGTTGCTCGTAACAGCAGTGCCTCTTCTAGTCTACAGAATACATAGGATATCTTGTATCCCAATGCCACCTTCTAACAATCAAACTACAAACATGCAACAGAGATAACAGAGTATCAGATAGAATATAGGTACCTTACCGCACCAATGAACACACATATTAAATGCAAACTATGCGAGTAAATCAAGATACTATGAATAACAGTAACGAAACAAGTATTTACTTACTTGAGACCATTTCCATCATCAAAGAAAAAGTACTTTGACTTCATGTCTTTCAAGGACAGCCTTGGGTTATCTCCTCTCAACATGATCTTGTCCCAAAGGACCACCTGATTTAGGGCCTAAAACCACAATTGTAATTAAGTCAGCAAGGTACTGTACCAGATCACATTCAGACACTGGACTTTCATTGCACTATTCATCAAATCCCTGAAGTACATGCTTGCAATCTATAACTAATTTAACAAAATAATGCTTCACAGCGGGGTACTGGAGTACTACTACACAGTGAAATGTGACACGGAATAAACGGAAACAACATGGAACATCTTAAAACATAAGAAAGCCATTGAAAAAGTCATATGCTTTAGAAGAATTACAAAGCTGAATGGGTTTCTTTCTGAGTTGCAAAGGTAAGCCACTTTTAAAGCAGTATTTAGACTTTGTTTCAAATAAAGGACCTAAACTGAGCTATCATGATTCTGCTCATGTATTTAACATTTTTTGAACTTCAAGGGAAATCTCTACTTGAATTGAAAGCATAACCCCCAAAAATTTATGAAAAATTGAAAAAGTGAGATCCCAAGATCTTACGTTACCAAAACTTTATACTGTTCTTTTAAGTAGATGCTGAACAATCTTGTTTAGTACTTTATCGAACAATTTAGAAAAATATTTCTCAGTATTTGAGAGAAATAGTGATTTATGTGGAAACAAGAAATCAAAAATATGAAATAATACAATAAAATCTCAGAAACCCTAAAAACTATTCTAGTGCAAACATAATATCCACCATCTTGTTTAATATAACTAAGGTGCTTCAAAAAAAAAAAAGGGGAAAAAAAAAAGGATCGTTTTGTATAGAAAGTTGCAAAAACCCCCAAGCTTTCATCATATCTTTGCAATATGACCACAGCAGCTTTAACTAGAATTCAGTGGTACCACGGTAGCATGGTGTTTCCATCACATCAGTTAAAAGGGTGTTCAGCTATCCAAGGGGAAGCATCAGTAGCAACCAATTTAAAGGAGCAAGGCCAATAATTTTGAGAAGTACGACAAGGTAATGTAAATGAATTATGGGGCTACAGTAACTGGTAGGGGCAACCACTTCTGTGATATATGAACAAAAGACACACCACACCAGGCCAGCTCAGAAGCCACTCTCTCTTGTTTCTAACAGCAGCCAACTGCAGAAAGTTAGAAAAAAAGTAAAATGGACAGAAAAGATGAAAAAACTCATTTACAGTATACTATTGCAAGTATACTGCAACACAAGGCATGTGTTATTTTTCTCCCATTCTACTGGGCATATATCAAGGTAGGTTTCATGACAGTGAACTTCCCAGTCTACAGTTAAACTGTCAAGGGAATAATCATGAAGGCCAGTGAAAACAGCCCAGGCTAGTAGGAAATGCTGGGGCCTTAACTCTTCTCAGCATAACTATGTAATGTTTAAAAATACTTGCAGTACTAAAATGGGTAATCGCTTCAGATTTCTTTCTAATACTTACATTGTTTTTTGTTGAATATTCTGCAGACAAATATAGAAACAATTGTTTAACATTCCAGTCAAATATACTCTGCAGATGTATGCAAGTTAAGAAAAATACCATATTGTACTTACAAAACCTTGTTTTATTTTTACTAGATCTAAGTAGTCTATAATCATTACAGTGAGTTCCTACCTTTCAACATACCTCATCTCACTTCCAGCAGTTTGAACACATATTTTAATCATATTGAAGTGACAGGTTTTTAGGTGGGTTTTTCTTTTTACTGTTTATGAAATCTAGCAGCTATTTCTCCTCCAATGATTTAAGAGCTCTATATTTGACACGGCAAGCCAGCAACCAGAATCCTCTGCTAGACAATCTATTATAAAACCTTAAACATAAAAGGCACGACAGAATTCTTCCATAAATATCCTCAAGGCAATTTTTTATACTATCAGAGAACCCTCGTATCCAACTGTGGATCAAAATACAATAATGTTAAACAATATATATATACAAAATTGGTGGAGTGTAGGGAATTTAAAGAGCCTTTAATACCCACATTAGAGAAGTCAGAGTATGAGAAGTATTTCATATTGGAAGGGACACCAGAAATTAGCAAATTCGATTCCCTACTGACAACAAAGAAAGCTCATTAGACTCAAACAACACTCTGCTCAGATTTTTCATCAACAGTAAAGAACTGATGACTGCCATTTGGGACAGTATAATAATGCTGGGATTCTAAATAGTTGTCTGTTTATTTAACAATAACATGTGACTGCTAAGGAAAAGACATTTAATGCACAATAAAAATTAGCAGTAATCTTTTATTTCCTAGTCCTCTTTTGTATTCTATCTGCCATTATCTCAAAGAATAAATAGATTCCCTAACCAACCTCAAAATATGTTGTATATTCTTCCATTCATCCCAAGACACACATGTTTTTAAGCTACTAATTCAAAGGGCAAGAAGGGAAAGCATTAAATGTTTAACTGCTGTCACTGCAAGAATAGGTAGAGATATTTTACTTGAACACTTTTTGTCATCTGGCTCAAAATATCAAACAAGAGTCTGAAGCTCTCCGTGGCAGGATTTCTTATCACTTGCAAAAGCTAGCAATGAATTAAATAAGCTTAAATTTAGGAGTTTGTGAAAATTGTATCCTTCCCTTTCCGTTGCCTAGTTCCTTTTTCTAACTGCCATTTTATTTAACTTCTCCCAGGACTAACACCTTGTTTCTGGTAGTTAGGACAGTACACGTACCTGTATCTCTTTACCAGTTTTGAGCAAAAAACCCTACCACACAGTTGTATTTTACAGCTCTAAATATAGCAAGCTTTATTTATGCCAGGCATGAGAGATTTAGTCATAATCTTTACCAAAAAAAAAAAAATTGTTACTAGCAGAAGTCATTAAAACATGGAATCTTTACGCCCACACATTGCAGACTAATCCTTGTACAAGAACATTTCTTTTAGAGCTCCTGTCCTGCCTTGCTCTGCCTCCCTCTATACACAATGTGTACAAGTCTATGCATCTGCTTTAGAATCTCAGTCTCTGATTTTAATATGTATAAGCATTTCAGAGGTCAAACTCGGGAGCTTACCTCTCCTGCTTCCAGTTGATAAAAAAACATCCTCTTATTCTTGTGCAGACAGACCTGCAAAAATCTGATTAGCCTGTTTACACAGCGTTTGTATCAAGAGTTGTATTTTGTGTGGTCTGCTCACACAACTTAGTGCTCTTCAAAACAGTGAAACCAAAACACAGAGGTAATCAGTGTCTTGCCCAACAGTGACAAAAACCAGCAGACAGGGAAAAATCCCAGGATTCTCAGACCAGCGGCAAAACAAGGTTTAGTGTAATCACATGAACGTGCCACCTATTATTTGGTACTGACTTCTGCAGAAAAACTCTTTTAAGAGCCTAAATCCAGACTAGCAGGGAAGCAAGGAAATACAAAACAAAAACTGCAAAACTGCAACAACAATTGAGAAAGAGGCCAAAAATAAATGTGATAATTTAGTAAATCATATGTTTCCCAATGATTTTCATACTATTCAATACTAAAAATTGGAGTGTTTAACATCTAAACAAGCAAAGGATTACATCTTTTTATTTTAAGAAGAAGACAGGTGCTTCCATGCAACTGTTATACAGTCAGAACTTTGAAAGCCTCACAACAAAATGAGCTTGAAAGGTGCAGGTTGTAGATTGGGTATGACATTCAAAACAGTACACTATATAAACCTTACCATCAATTCACTCCTCAAACCACTGATACAAACTTCACTTAAAAGTAGTAATATCTACATGTTAAATTGCACTCCCCATTATTAGATACAGTGCACTTCACAATAGAGCCTGATTTTCAAAACAGGCATTAAAAAGAGAGAACAACTTGTCACCTACTAGAGACCAAACAGCTGGTTTAAGTTCTATTTCATTGCCATTGCTATGCAAAATACTATTTTTACCTGCTTTAAATTTTTATTTTAAGACAAATTTCTAGTTTTCCCCAAGTCCCTAATATCTGAAGATTATAAGGTAACAAAAATAGACATCAAAGTGTTCTTATTCCTATAAGTTTGCAAACCATTTTTTCCATTAAGGATATCTGCAGTAATGTCAAATGTGACGAATCCCAGGTCACTTCTTTCTCTAGGTCCAGTGAAATCTTCTACATTTTTTCTAAGACAAAACAAAACACAACACAAGATTATCCTTTCTCATTATTTGTCTCTTACACACTACATAATTTATGATTCTTATTAGATATTGCCCTCATCTGTTTTCTGTATTTGTTTGACTTTGCATGGAACAAATTTTGTACGAATTATGAACTTCATAGTTATATTTATTCCAGTTGGGACATAAGTCAATTAAAACATCATTTCATTAAAACCAAGTTTAGCAATCTCAAATTAAAAAAAAGTTCACAAGTGAAGAAAACACACTTTTGGAGATAGTAGTTAAAACACTGCCAAATCTTCCCAATTTAAGCCTTGGTATGAATTTCTATCCCTTTGCAAAAAGTGGTATGTTTTTAAACAGTAAACCTTATCAAGCACTTGACTTCACCTCTTCACCACTGTCAGTCTGGTGGAGTAGCAGGCCTTAAGCTTGGGATCTCCAGAACTTCTCAGACATTCAAGAGAAGCATCTTAGGTGCAACATCCCCCAGTAATACCAGATCTGTGCATCACAGAAAGGACTGGCAGTACACATTTCAATCAAATTAGGCATTAGTATTCTGCCTCGTATATGCTGAGCTTACCATAACACTCAAAAATATGCTTTTATGCCAATTTTATGCTTTTGCAATATTCAGTGTAGTATAAATATGGGGCTTCTTTTCCTGTGGTATTAAACTGTCTGAAAGGTGATGACAGTTCCTTTATTTGCATTCATCTCTCCTTTCAATTCCTGCTATTAGGCATCCACTGGTGCCACTTACCTTGGGCTGGTTCCAGAGCTCCACAGAATCATCACCAAATCACAGAATGGCCTGGGTTGGATGCGAACTTAAAAGATTATCAAGTTCCAACCTCCCTGGCATGGATGGGGACACTTTTCACTAGACCAAGCTGTGCAGAGCTCCATCCAACCTGGCACTAAATAATTCCAGAAATGGGCTGCTTTAGCTCACTAATCTGGGCCAAAACCAACCAAAAAAACCAACATGAGCTGAGTTAGAGCAGCTCAGTAAAGTGTCCTATGAGCCAGATTCCCCTGTGGAGCTCTGGTAAAGAGCCACGTGGCAAAAACGGGAGCAAAGACCTCCACTCTTTGGTGGCTGTAACAGCTGCTCAAATGCTTGTGGAACTACTGCCCTCCACACCACACATACCTAACTTGATGGAAGTTTTCTGTGACTAAGTTTCCTTTCAGAGAAAAAACCCCACACTAAACAAATACCAAAATTGGGAAAAAAAGGTCCCCTAGCACAAGTTTGCGTCTGTACATTTTATTCGTAGGCAACACGTTTTGATGTGGTATTGTGTGTCCTACACCTGGTGCATTTCGCAGAGAAGAAACCATCCCAATCACTCTGCTGTCATAGAAAAGAAACGATGCTAGGTTATCAATGGAGAAACCCAAGAGAACTACCATTTAAAAGGAAAAATCGGATCGGATAAATGCTCATAGGATAAACCCCATGCTCCTGTAGGTCCCCGCCTCCCCAGAACTGCCGCTGGCTCCCCTCCGCTCCGGGGGAGGTCCTGGGT
>WEIT01029331.1:18025-36434 GCA_013389985.1 Dryoscopus gambensis | reverse complement strand
TCCTTTGGATAGACTGCCATGTTTTGTCAAGAAAAATCAACACAGTGGAAATGAAGTACTTGTTCTGTTGTGTGGTCATTCAAAAGAGTATGTAGAAGTAATAAAAATGTGCACCAGCGCTGTTGATAATTTCACGCTCCCATACACTCATTTCAATTTGCTTTAAAAAGGACTATTCCTCCTGGCTAAATATAGTCATCATGAAAAAGCATACCTCCCCTTTGAGCTAATAACACTGGAAGCCCCAAGACACAACAGTACAAAAACTTCTATATTTTAAGGAACGTGAAGCACTTTCTTCTCACAGTATGTGTTTCTGAAGTGGGACAAATGAGACTGGTTTTTTTTTATTAAGGTATTCTCATTTAGTGTATAGATTTCTGTTTGAAAATGACAGTTCATTCCCACACCACATCTCTGAATCCCATTCACCCCCCAAACAAATCATAGATATCCCAAATGCTTCTTTATAAAAGCAGTGGGTCCTTGTAAAAGCAGACTATACTTTCACATGTTAAGAGATTTTGAGGATTACTGGGACATACAATTGCTCCAGAGGTTCTGGATTCAGACCTTCTATAGGAAGAACCATTTAGTCACAGAGCATTCATCTGCAGCTTTGGGGAGCCTCTGGTAGCAAAGTGATTTTTCATCAATGAGTTACAGTAGAGCTAAAACTGTAATTACAGTTACTGATGTCTTAAACCCATTTTTTTTTTCTTCCTTTTAAAATTTACTTATTTTTTAATTACTTTCATGTTTAATTGAGGCTTCCAATCTATGGTTACAGAACTCACCTCCTCAGACAACTACTTCTGTCTAAGCTGGATGGTCATAATTCCCTGCTCAAATAAGACATGTAAATCACTTAAAGAAGGACACAAACCAGCCAATGACCCGGGATACTGCCACCTTTCTCCCACTTGCAATCCTATGCGAATTCCACTGTACACAAGAGACAAAGACAGAAACTGAATTTGATTCCCCTCCTCTCTTCTGCCAGCTGGTCCTTTTCCCCCCCAGCCCTCAAACATTGTGTAGGTGCCTTATGCAACAGACCATGAGGAAGATTTGTCAGCAGAAGACTAAAGCAGAAGGCACTGACGTTCAGGTGTACTTCACAGAGAAGAACAGCAGAAATCAAGTAATCGTGTGCATTCTCTACTCTGCCCAATCTGAGAAGTTGTTCTACAATAGGGAGGCTCCCTTGCTGGCATTCAAGTTAATTTGGGTGATAATTTAAGGAACTGGATTGTACCCCATACCTAAAAACAAATTTCAAATATTTACAATGGCAAAATTATAAATAAGGCTCACAGTAAAAGGACTGAGCAACAAGCTATTCCATTCTCCACCTTTTGATATTGCCATCACCAGAAAGTTTCTTAGTTTGAAAGTACAAATCAGACCAAAAGAAACCACATACTGCTGCTTCCTTCCTATGGGAACTCAGGAATATAGGAAACAGGGAAATCTTAGAAAGAGATTACCATGTAATATCAACACCTGGGATTTTTTTTTTTAATACTTAGGAGTAAACACATAGAGAAAGAGAAAGGCTGGACAGACCTGCTTAACCAAATTACAGTTAATGTAAGGTACTGACCAGTATATTCTGACACACTTTTCAAGGATTCTTGGAATTGTTGTAAGTTACACAAAATATTTTGCATTATCAATAAAATAAATAAATAAAAGAAACCTGCAATCTATTATTATATTTGGAACTTAAATAATGCATAAAGCTTTCAAGACCAGAAGATTCATTCTTCCGCCACAATTCCCTCCCCCTATTTATTACAAAAATTAAAGATTAACTGTTTGGTCGGCTTCACATAGAAAGATACTTTTGTGATGCAGTACAGTACTTCATAAAAATTTTTAATGTATTTGATTTTTTTAATCATAAAAAATAAAAAAGTGTGTGTTACATATGTTGGGAAGTCTAACTAAAAACTGTAAAAGTAACTGGTTCCTTCAGTGTTATGAGATAATTTTGAGTATGTTCTTGGCAAAAACTTTGAGTATTTCTGAATAACTTTTTAACCAGTTTCTTCCAATTGTCTCTAAGGTAAAAATCAATTTTAAAATATTAAAACACAGCAAAATGTTAAATCCCAGACTACTTAATCAACTCCTATCAATGTAAGACATAGTTCATTTGACTGTTATGACCCACGTTTCGTAGTCGATTTTTAGATAAAAACAAGCAGATTACCAGCAAAGGTTTATCTGAAATTCCCACATGTACAGCATGCCACATTAAATATATGCAAATCAACCTCTTTCTCCTCTAGTTTTTTTGAGCTGACAACTCATATGACCTGAAGCCATGGTTAACGATTACAATTATTTGACTTTCATATTTATACAATCAGTTATCAGATATGCGTGTTAATTGATTTTAACAGATAGTTTTGTATTCTAATGATCAACAGTAAATGTACATTTTACCAACCACTTGATTTATAAGAAAATATACCAGTTATATCAGTTTTCACAACTAACCCTCCATTGTATTGATTTGCAGTATTCAGTGGGAACTTCTCAATAATACTTTAACCTAGAAATACTCCAAACTAAGCGATCTTAATTTTGGTAGCAAAATTTAATTTTCCAATTACAGACACTCTTCTATTGTGTTTAAAATTTATTTAAACAATGCACTGTTGATTATTAGAAATGATGAAATATAATTTATACTTAAATGGACTTGGCAAACAAGTGGTCTGCACTTATTTAATATTCACATTTTGCTACTTAAAAGTTCATTTCTCTTTTTCAAAGAACCTTAGTCATGCACTCCTGGATTTTAATAAGCCCTCAGATGTCACATATATGACAGAGCACAACACTACACTTAACATCCTTATTTTTCAAGTAATATGCTTAAGGCCAAAGGGTCCCTCTGTTGTCATCACTACATACATTAACTGAATTGGTTACTTTTTTTTACACGGCTGAAAATTTATTCTTTGCAATTCAGTTTTTATTTTGGATAATCTATTGATTGAAGCATAAAATACAAAATTATGAATTGCACACATTTTCATGCGAAGAATTGACTATTTTCTAAGATTATACAATGTGCAATCATTATCCTTCACAATTAATGTTGTTCTTCTTTAAGTCTGATCATATAAGAGACTGGATATTGTATTTTACTCTCAAAAAGATCAGATCACATCTTGTTCTCTAGAAGGGCTCTCCCAGTTTAGGCCTTAATTGCTGTTGTACTAAAGGACCATGCACCAATTTTGGTAAAGCAAGAGATGCTTTACCCTTTCTCAGCATATTTTAATACCAATATAGATATTTTAATTTCTGCAAAATGTAGAATCATTCTGTTTTTATAAATAACTGAATGAGGTGCAGAGGCTATTCAGCTTTTATCTAGATGAGCTTTGCACACTTCAAGTTCTGCAACTATTCTCTTTTTGTCTGGTAGTTCCAATTAATTTCAAGTGAGAATTTATCCACTATGAGATTCTGAGATTCTCCACAACCAAAAGAGACACCAGCACACTCATGTAGATTCACAATGCTTACTCAAGTTTCTGTAATGGACCAGGGACAAAGAAACTCAAAGTCACATTACCAAAACCATGAATAAGCACCATAACACCTAAAACACTCTTTAATGGACTTCTCTGGTTTTTAAAAAGTCTTGATTTCACACTAAATATTTTAAGAAAGTTAGTGAGTATATGATGGGATTATGTTGCTTACTTAATAGCTATTTTCCTTGAACTAAGGTCTGGTAACATGACAAATAGTGGTAAAGCAAATAAGTTCTCTTCAATCTTTCCCTTATTAGGAAACAACTTCTTGGTCTTCAACAGATCTCGATTTAATTCTGAACATAACGAGAAAGTCAGCAGGTCTGCAGAAGAGGTATTCAGAAAGAGGAAACACATTCCACTCTAACACTAACCCCATTTGAACACCACAGGTATCAGTGCAGAAAGATCCTGGTTTCTTTTCTACAATTCAGTGCTATGAGTTAACTACCTTGAAGACTGACTATAAGATTTATACATTTGTAGCCAAGGCAGACCTTAAGATAAATGAAAAGGTGATGTAAAGATCCTACACTTATATGTGAAAATAGTGGGAAATAAAAGACAAATACGCTGATAAAATCTACATATATATTTTACATGTAAATATCTAATAAACTTAGAAAACAGATATAATTCCTAGTTTCTAAAAATGTTTGATATTCCCACTTCTCTTTAAACTTGACTTTTAAAAATTACAAACCTGGTCATGTCAGCTATTAAGAAAAACAAGTAAAATTTAACAACTGCATTACGTATGGGCTGACTGAGCCAAAGAAGTCCTACTCTGCCTCATAAATACAGCATATTCATTTACATCACAGTAAATGGCATAACATCAAGCCACCAATCAGTCACTAGTGGGGTTCTGCAGGGCTCCATTTTCGGCCACTACTCTTCAGTGTCTTCATAAATTATTTGGAGGTAGGGCTCACAGATATACTAGGTTTGCGGACAACACTAAATTGGGAGGAGCTGTTGACTCCTTCAATGGCAGAGAGGCCTTGCAGAACAATCTTGGCAAATTAAAGGACTAGGCAATCACCAGCTGTATCACAATTTTCAGGGGCAAATGCTGGATTCTGCAGCTGGGACAGGGCAACCCTGGGTGTATGGACAGGCTGGAGAATGAGAGGCTGGACAGCAGCCCCATGGAAAAGGACTGGGGGTCCTGGTCAGTGGTGAACATAATACGAGTCAGCAGTGCCCTGGCAGCCCAGAGGGCCACCTGTGTCCTGGGGGGCATCAGGCACAGCATCGCCAGCCAGGCAAGGGAGGGGGACTGTCCTTCTCTGCTCCACACTGGGGCAGCCTCGCCTTGAATACTGTGTGCACTTTTGCGCACCACGATATAAGAGATATAAAGCTATTAGAGAGCGCACACAGGAGGGCCACAAGGATGATGCAGGCTGTTGAGGAGAAGACATACAAAGAGTGGCTGAGGTCACTTGCGCTGTTCAGCCTGGAGGAGACTGAGGGGAGACCCCACTGCAGTTACAACTTCCTCGAGAGGGGAAATAGAGAAGCAGGCACTGATCTGTTCTCTGTGGTGACCAGTGACAGGACCCAAGGGAATGGCCTGAGATTGTGTCAGGGGAGGTTTAGGTTGGATATTTGAAAAAGGTTCTTCACCCAGAGGGTGGCTGGGCACTGGAACAGGCTCCCCAGGGAAGTGGTCACAGCACTAAGCCTGACAGAGCTCAAGAAGCATTTGGATAATGCGCTTAGGTACATGGTGTGACTCTTGGGCCTGTCCTATGCAGGGCTGGGAGTTGGACTCGATGATCTCTGTGGATCCCTTCCAATTCAGGATAGTCTATAATTCATTTAAGTTAGAATTTATATAAACCTTTTCACAAGATGCCTGAACCTAGATTGAAATAGAAACAAAAGAAAATACTGTTTACTACTGACACTATTTTTAAAAAGTATGTTAATTGCTCATTGTGAAGATTGACCATTAGAAGTAGTATATGATTAACAATACTCACTGTATATACTAAAAACTGAGAGGAAACAAAAAGTAGAAAGCAATTGGTGATACTTTCTGATGACAACTTTTACAAGAAGAACTGCAACTACAATAAATTCCACAGTTAAAGGTTAAATTAAGGCTATGTGTAGAAAGAAGACCAATAAAACACATTCTGGGAAATAAGAAAATAGTGTACCTAAAAAATGTCCAGTTCTAAGACAAACATGATGAGTTCAGGGATAGCAAGCCACCATCCAGAAACTATAGCCAGTTTGGATCACTGAGACTATTAAAGGGATCATGAAAGGGACAACTGAGTGAAAAAAATTAAAAGTTCAGTATGAGCGGCTTAGTATCCAACAGTCTATGCATAATCGTAGTCACAAAAACGAAGCTGAATCCATGAAATATAGAAAACCACTTACTATACTGCCCCTGTTGCACAGTAATGTGTCCTCTGGCACTATTTCACACAGGAGAAATAAACATGGAGATGGGTACATTTAATACAACTAGGTAGGTAAGTTTAGTTACCTGTATCCACAGGTGATCAGATTTGATCAGATATGATCCAAAATCACCAGGGATAAGGGTCTTCCATTGTCCTTGTTGTAGAAAGTATAGTCTTTAGGATGTTTACTTAACTTCATACCGAAAACATTCAACTACTTTGCAACTCACTGCATAACCACAACAAAGAAAAAAATCTATCATCAATCAGCAGCGCCAGTTCTGTACAGCCATATGAACTCCAACAAAGGTGCAAGGCATGGAAGGAAAAATATCAAAAAATGGAAACAGAGGGAAGATGAAAGATAATATTGATCATTTTGATGACGAATTTATCTAAGTTCACACATAGGTTATCTAAATGTGGTTAAAATCACATTCAGAAAAACTCCAAGGGTCAATTTGTGAAACAGAAAACGTTATACCACGTCCAAGATGTTTTATTTCTACCAACACTTGCACTCCCTAAATGTCACTCTATTTTATCATAGTGACTGAATTTCAATGGACTTGCTAACATTAAGAAATAGATTAATAAGAATGGCAGTAGTTTGCTTGCATAAAACCAGCCCAGTACTTGGATGCTGCCTCTCTATAACAAAGTGGCACATGAATACTGCCTAAGTGGCCAAATGCCTCTTCTGACATGAAGACTCCTTTTGAGACTCCTGGTGTCACTAGGAGAACTATGGCTTGTGGCATCCAAATGGATAAAACATAGAAATTTCACTGCTAAGAAAAATGTAAGGCTGCAGAGTTTCTCTTAGAACAAGTAACTATTTTACACAGAATCATCAAGTTACTGAATGCAAACCGCAGCAGAAAACTGCTGCAAATTTCAATCCTGTTAGTGGATAGATGAATTTAGGGAAGAGGATGTAAGTATCATCAATGCAGGGCAAAATTGCTGGGTTTTATTTTAAACATGCTTAAACTCAACATTTTAACTTAAACATTTAAGAGCGATTTTAGTCTAAGTTTTACGCCACCTGAAACTGGTGATCCAAATGTCTATAATAGCGCATTTGAAATGCTGAGTTATATTAATCTCATACTAACTATAGCAGTTCAATTTCAACAAATTTCTCAGGGTTTTTGCATATCGCTGAATAAATGACTCTGGAATTAGCTTACTTTTCTTGGAGGCATTATATGAGATTATTTCTTAGTCTCCTCCTCTTTGATTTAGTACACATTTTCAGATAATTTATTAATGTTTTGGATATCTCATTCATCATCTATTATTACTGGTGTCATAAATCAGAGGAATGGAACAAAGCACTGGACTATATGCTTTTTCCATATTCATCAATAAAATAGCTACCTCTGTTCGCAAACACTCTATAAAGTAGTTGGTTTATCCACTAAGGTGAGATCAGCAGCAGTTTTTTAAGTCAAATCCCAAAACAGATTAGATTTATAGTATAAGAGGCTCTTAATGAAATAAAAATCAGGGCTTCACTTTAAAATATAAAAGGGTAGGAATACCTGGTCTGCAAAACACAAAAGCAAATGTCAGACACTGCTATGTCCTCTAAAACACTCAGATGAATTAGAAGGCTGAATGATGAATGCCAGTTTTACCTGGAAAAAATGGATTAATTGTTAAAAAATGCTGTAATTTTGTCAGCATACTATGACAATAAAGAGAAGGAAAGATTCAACCAACAGAAACTTAAATGTCAACACTTAAATCAGTGGTAATATTGCCTAAGAAGACAAGTTGCCTGAACTGGTGGTAAGTAGGAAAAATGAAATGAAATCCCTTGCCTTTTCTTTTTTTTGCTTTTTCTTTCTTTTTTTTTCTTTTTTTTTTTTTTTTGACACTCTAAACATAAAGGACATTGGAAAATACAATTGTGAAAATTTTGTAGTGTTTACAAGATAATGGATATTAGTGGGAATCCTATATATATCAGTATAGCATAGCAGTATACGTAGCAGTATACCATTCTATATAAAGTACCTGAAAAGAGATAGAATTAATGTTATTATGAAAACATTAACTACTGACTTAACAAGATCATTTTGCATTAAATGACATATTTGAATTAGATATGAAGATCCAAAAAATCAGGTTTTATTGTTTTATGTACAGACTGTTGATATATTTTGAACACATTCACTGTTTATTTTCCTTTAACTAAAAGTAAATCTCTCATTAAGATAAATCAATATTTTGCATGATGTAACAATATTGCACTCACCTCTTTTCTAACTGTTTGTTGAAAATATTTAAGTCAAGTTTAGGACTTCATTAATGCAATGAGACACAGATTTTAAGTTCTTATAAAAGAAGAGAACTCCAAATGTTAGATTGGAAGTGGATGAAATGCTTCCAATAGCAACTATCTATCTATTTCTACAGGGGGAAGAAATTCTTTCTTCTTTAGGCATTATAGATTAGGTATTTCAGGCTCCAATATGACCTGAAAACAACAAAATAAAATTTTCCAACTAAATTAAAAGTTTCTTATTGTGCCACCTCTAATTCAGGACCCTCATTATTTTCCTTATAGAACCTTCACTATGTATAGCAACTGATGATTAATAAAACATACTTGTACCAATGCATTTTAAAGTTAATTCAGCTTAACACATAGTTACGCTCTCCTATAGTTACAACTAACAGTGGAACAGAAAATTAACTACATGAGCTGCACCTTTTGTTAGTCTCCAGTTTGATCAGTTTGGCAATGATCATACCTCTTATTCAATCTATAAAGGCAGTTTGCAATCAAAAAGAACCCTATCATTACATGGCAAAAATAAGTCGTACCCTCTTTGTACTAAAGCGCACTTGGTTTGAGGACTTACATAAAGCCAATCCCTTCTCTGATTGACAGCAGCCATTTGCACTCTCTTATTGCTGCCTCACTTCAGATAAAAATGCACACTGACAGGGAAATGCTGAAAATTAATCTTCTCTCTAACAATTATGACATTCACTCATTGGTAGGTCCCCTGAATTCCATTTTTAGCCTTGGTGAATTTCTAACTTCTACAATGGGAAACTTTACTAGACAAGAGACTAAAAGCATGTCATACCCAAAATGTCCAGCAGCAATCTAGAAGCAACAGGTAGAGGATAATTCTTTGGTGAAAAAGGACTTCATTGAACCTGGTCTCCCATGACCAATGGAATTGCTCTAGCAACTGAGGGAGTAGTCAAAAATATGAAGTGTTGGCAATGGCAACATTCCCTCACGCGAGAGTTTCCCTGACTAAGTGTTTTCAAACTACCTGAGAATTTTTCCCTTCCTGTCTCTTTGTACACTGAGTCACCTTATGTCTGCATGGAATTTTTAACACAACCTCAAGTCAAGGAACAGACATTGTTAATTTACTTCAGACCAACTTCAATATATAACACTGGAAGGTTTTTCTTCTCATCCCGAAGAGATTACTTCCTTATCTAAAACTTTACAACTAAATCCTACTGAAAGGTAACTTTATTATTTTCCAGATAAAGAAGCAGGTAACCTGTTCTATATTCTGAATACACAATTTCACTTGTTGGTGATAGATTTTAACATTAATTAATGACTGTATAAAAGTACTGAAAAGTCATGGAAAGAATGCTTTAGCTCATCCCAGATGGAATTTGGAATACAAGAGTTAAATTTCCTTAAATAATTGTGCCAACATAACTTTTCTTTAACTCTTGCTACCTAATTCTCCTAACTTTCAGGTCTGCTGAAAAAGTCATCAATGAAGAATAAGTTGCACGGTGAATAGACAGCAACCAACCACCGAGAAATAAACAAAAATAACATTTCTTTGGTTAGAACACAGAATAAAAATTAAAATCAATGGAATCTGGAATTAAATAATTTTCTCTTTTTAGATTTATTTTTATTGAACGTTCTGCAAGACCCAAAGTCCTGTCTTCTCTTTAACATCGGATATCCAGAAGGCTTCAGATATCTATATACCTGCTAGATAGGATCAGTACTTATAAATGTTGAGTCTTAACTTGGTTTTAAGGGATATCACTGTTACATTCTCTAATCAGACAAATTACATTAAATTTAAACTTTTGCTTCTCAGCAGCACCATATTCTCTAAACTGTACTTGTACAATTGAGTATACATTCTCAGACAGATATATTTTTAAGCCCCATATATTAGAACATTCATTCACATAGTTGATCAGAAGCACATGTGGTCCTGCAATTATCTAACACATTTATCACTGGGACAAAAGTCCAAGCAGGACACTTGAAATCCTGTTACCACAAAGTAGTGGTTAAATGCAAGAGGAGAACTGGGAAGATGGTATTCTGAAGCAAGCAGACAGGTAGCAGTGGAGGGCCAAAGCTGACACTATCAGGAACAAAGGCAAACCCCTCCACAGTGGGCTGTGAGACTAATTTCCTCAATTTGATTATTACCACTAGTAAAGAAGTTTACTACAGCTACACGATTTAACAACTGTTAAACCAGTACTGCTAAATTCAGAACCCACTAAAAACATACTACAAATTGTTGCAAAGAAATAGGGCTTGTTTAATCCTCATTACAGTGTCAGTGAGTCAAAGAATTGATCTTAAACAACAAAAGCCTGACAGACGAAAATGCCGCCAGCTCTGTCAGACTCCTGGAAGAGAAAGTCAAGGCTCAAATGATTGCGTTGATCTTTGAATGAAACTGTAAAACAAGTCAGTTTCTTCAAAGCCAAACATAAAACTGAAGCCAACAATAAGGAATGTTTTAGTCTTTTCCACACAATGAATTTTTTGATGTTATGAGCTCTTGAAGTTTTTAATCACACTAAAAATCGTTAGCAAGGCAAATGCATATGACCCAGGCCCATAAGCAACCACAGAACTGGTTTTCCTGACTAATCTTATTTTCCCTTCTCTTGCCTAAATTCTAGTATCAATACTTCTTAATAATAGATACTCTCAAATTTTTAACCACCTTTTAACCCACGATTTCTTTTCTTTCACTATCTAAATATGAACAATAATTCATACTTGTTCACTGACTAAACTCCAAAGTATCTGTATTTTATTAGTCACATGGAAATTGGAGTGCTACCTACAAGACTTCAAGATAAAACACTTCATTGACACAGATCAGAATCAAAAATTCACCCCATTTAAAGACTAGCAGCCTTAAGACACATGATTTTATGCTTTTAATTTAAATAAAGGTAATTTAAAATCCTGTGTTTACTGTTCAGAAGTTATTCTTAGTTATCCTTCCGGAACTCCTGATTCTCAGTATGACCATCTATATCTTATGTGTCTTCCCATTCCTTTTTTAAAAAGTCTACATTCACTAAATCTCTCTCAATGTATGTTCCAGTGTAATTTTATAGCGTATTTACAAGATTTCTGCTGCTAGTCATTAAAAATCAGATTCATCAATGTTTACTTTCTAATTTTAAACATGAATTTATTTAAAGTAAAATTTTAACCCATACAACGGAAACCAATTTTTACATACTGCAGATGTCATAACCCTCACAGAAGAGTAACAGCAGAAACTAAGTTCACTACTAGAATCAGAGCCAGAAATACTGGACAGACAATAGTTTCATTTAACCAATTGCTGCACAATCTCTTCTTCCCACCTCTCACCTCCAGTAAATTTATCTTGATTATAACTATATTGGTCAGTTCAAGTTTGTTTAGCTGCAGGTCTTTCCATCACTGACATCAACAGGGAAGTCACTCAGGACTTACAAGTACAAATCAATTTTGTCTTCCTGGAACAAATCTTAAGCATCCAGAAGCTCAGGACCCCTATATTTGACTTCAGGAACTAAGTGCTTAGTAGGCATCTGGAAAGTAATGAATTACTTCACTTAGCCATACCAGCACTTTATTATCTATTTTACGTAAGAATTCATAATGATAACAAGCATACTGCTTGGCATGGAGCAAAATCATGCAGGCAACCAACAGATATTTCCTCTGACCCCTGTCAGATCAATTAATTTTGGTAACAGAGACAAATGCCTTCTGAACGGCAGAGCAAGACAACAGAATTCCTCTAAAATGACAGAAAAGAATATATGCTGTGAAGAAGTGAAAAAGGTTTTAAAAATAATTCGCAGAAGTAATTCTCTATACCACCAGTAAAGCTGTTTTCAGTAATGTACAGCATGTTACATAATACTTTATAGTAAAATAATTTCATAACATCATATGCTTGCCAGAAAAAGATGGCATAGGCTACCTATCCAGAATGCTTGCTATTACAAACATCCATTTCATTTTAAAAGAATAGAATTGTTTAGGTTGGAAAAGACCTTTAAGATCATCAATCCAACCATTAACACTGCCAAGCCTACCACATCTCGAAGTGCCACATCCACACATCTTTTAAATACCTCCAGGGATGGTGACCCAACCATTTCCCTGGGCAGCCTACTTCAATGTTTGGCAAATCTTTTGGTGAAGAAATTTTTCCTAACATCCAATCTAAACCTTCTCCAGCACAACTTGAGGGTGTCTCCTCTTGTCCTGTCACTTGTTATCTGGAAAAGAGACTAACCCCCTGTCCCTGTTTGAGATAAAATTCAGAGGAACGCCTGAATTTGAATGTCCTCTCTTAGAAGCCAGGTTACAACCACACCTCCCCACCAGGTTTGGGAAGAAATTCCTCGTAGGAAAGTGAAAAGGGAAAAAAACTATTTATTTAACAAACACACAGGAAAAGAATAATAATGTTAAATAATAAAACCTCTCACTGTGGAGAGAAACCCGGGAAAATGTAAAGTCCTGTCTGTGGGTGTGGTCTCTCCTCCTTGGAGCTGGGTTGACCTAGGCCCCCTCTGGGCCTAAGGTGGAAAGCTTTCCCAGGGAGTTCTGGTGTTCTGATGTTGTTGAAACAGTCCAGAAGAGAAGAAGGGAAAAGCTGAAGTCTCAGAAAAAAACCTTAACCCTTCGTCTCTCTCCAGAGAAACAGCCAAAAAGCCGAGAAAAGCAGGAAGGATGCTTCCTTCGCTCCTGAGCAGCAGCAGCTATCTCCATGTCCTTGAAGCACAAACTGTTTGCAAAAGTTCACTCAGTTTTTTCCCTCCCCTTTCAGGCTCAGTTTAGAGGCACAGAAAGGCACAGGATTCATTTCTGGGCGATATGGGATACAACATCATAAAGTCACCCCAAGACACCCCCACCTTCACACAACCCTCCTTTCAGATAGTTGTAGAGGGCAATAAAGTCTCCCCTGAGCCTCCTTTTCTCAAGACTAAACACCCCCAGCTCCCTCAGCCACTACTCATGCACTCCAGACCCTTCACCAACTTCACTGTCCTTCTCTAGACTTACTCCAGACCTCAATGTGTTTCTTGTACACAGGATTTGAGGTGTGGCCTCACCAGCACCGAGTGTAGGGGGACAATCACTGCCCTTATCCTGCTGGGCACACTATTGCTGAAACAGGCCAGGATGCCAATGGCCTTTTTGGCCACCTGGGCTCACTCCTTGCTCATGTTCAGCTGCTGTCAACCAGCACCCGCAGGTCCTTTTCTGCTGGGCAGCTTTCCAGGCACTCTGCCTTAGCCTGTAGCATTGCCTGGGGTTGATGTGACTCAAGTGCAGGACTCAGCACTTGGCCTTGGTGAACCACAGATCATTAGGCGTCAGTCCATCGATCCAGCCTGTCCGGATCCTTCTGCAGAGGCTTCCTACCCTCTAACAGATCAACACTCCTGCCCAACATGGTGTCAGCTGCAAACTTACTGAAGGTGCATTCCATCCGCTCATCCACACCCTTGATAAAGGTATTAAACAGGGCTTCTCCCAGTACTAAGCTCGGGGGACACCACTGTGATTGTCACCAGCTGGATGTAACTCCATTCACCACCACTCAGGGCCTGGCAGCCAGCCAGTTTTTACCCAGCAAAGCACATGCTTATCCTATGGCCATGAACAGCCAGTTTCTCCAGGAGAATGCTGTGGGAAACAATGGCAAAGGCCTTACTGAAGTCTAGGGAGACAACATCCACAGCCTTTCCCTCATCTGCTAAGCAGGTCACCTCTCAGAAAGAGAGATCAGGTTGGTCAAATAGGACTTGCCTTTCATAAACCCATACTGACTGGGTCTGGTCATGAGGTAGTCCTGTACATGCCATGTGATGGCATTCAAGATGAAGGCCTTAAATTTACAAACACAATGCAAACAACACTTACTATAAAAAGAAAATAGCTTATCTAATGAAATCAGTTAAAATCCAAAATCTAAACATAAAGCCAAGTCAACCATAAACAGCAGGAATAATGCCCATGTAGTTTTTGTATCTTGTATTTACCAATCTTCTGTACTTTTACTAACGTAAAATATAGCAACTTAGGAAACGTATTGCGAAGTTAACATTTTTTATTATGACGGATTATCTTCAGGAACAAAAGAGTTACACTCTGAATAAAAACTTCACATGATCTTAGAAAAAAAAAATCTGCTGCGTCTCTATCTACTAGTCACATGATAAAATGATGTGAAGCTTACATCATTCAAGGATTACCAAGATAGCTGTGTGTTTAATTATTAGTTGGTAACCACTCAAGGCCCTAGTAATTCATTCATCCTCTTTTATTCCACATGCTGAACTAGAGATTCCTTGAATAAAAATTCCCAATTCACTGACTGTAATCCTAATCATGTGAGTAAGATGTAGAAGTAAAACTAAGATACAAAGTTCTTAATAAATGCAGGTCTAATTTACTTTTAGTTCTGTGAATTTCAAAACTTTGTTATGCTGTCACAGTCCAAATCTAAGAATGAACCATTTCATTAGCTGTAATACAGAACCAGCTGCCATAACCTTGCCTTTATCCACAAACCAGTCACTGAGGTTAGCAATGCCTAAGAAGCAGACTGTAGTTTAGAGTCACAGAACAACAGAATAAGGTGAGTTGGAATGGAGTCACATGGATCACTGAGTCCAACTCCTGGGCCTGCACAGGACACGCCAAGAATCACACCATTTGCCTGAGGGTGTTGTCCAAACACTTCTTGAACTCTGTCAGGCTTGGTGCTGTGACCACTTCCTTGGGGAGCCTGTTCCCGTGTTCAACCACCGTCTGGTGAAGAACCTTTCCCTGATAATAAATACAGTCCAACTATAGGACTGTAGGAAATTCCTAATGACCTATGGCAGCAGTACCAGCGTAGGGAAAGACAGCCCACGTGGTGTACAGAAGAGTCATTCTTCGCTTTTCTTCTCATGTATGTACATTTCAATGCTGTTCTAGGAGTGGCAGCAGTTTTCTGGCCTGAATACTCCAGACATCATCTTAAGATCAACATTCATCGAAAGCAAAGAGATAATTTGCTTATAATAGTATGCATATAGATAAGGTTTACATATCTGATATAGAATTCTAAAATGCTTATATGTATGCACAGAACTTCTTACACTGACTAAATATTGAAAATCTCCCAGCACCACCTACTATGGCTTTATGAAAGAGATGTAAATGAAAAAATAAACAACTCTTTTTTATTTTAGTTCTCTAGAGAATTAATAGAACAGGCGGTACTTGAAACACATTTCATGAACTGTCATAACCAAGACAGACTGACTGATGTAAGATCCACCACAGCTGAATGGTCAAAGATCCGTAACAACATGTATGACTATTTCAATTAATGAATGAAAAAAGTTTTTCTTAGTCAGTAGCACATTACCAATTGGCCTTATACCAGCCTTACTGAACATTAAAAAGTGTGATGATCAGGTGTATAACGAAAAAATCAAAGCGTAAAGAGAATTCTGTTTTGGGCAGAACATGATCAGGGGACATCCAACTGAACAAAATGAAGGTGGCTGTTCTAGGCCATGTTGAGCGTAAGACTTCCATTGTGCGTAGTCAGTAGACTGGGACCACATTCAGATATATCTATTCCCACCTAGTACAGTATTGGGGTTTATTTGCTTATAGTTGGTGACAGACATTTCCTTCCAGATTTCCTGCCAAATGTCACTTGGTGGGATCACAGTGCGTACAGTGGGGCAGATGCTGAGGATCCTCTCATGGCTACCAACAACTTGTCCTATTTCTGCAGAAAGGCATTTCAAATTAAGGTTTAAATGGGCAGTGGGAAACAAAAATTCAGCTCTAATCTCGCCTCATCATTTTCATTCCCTCTAGACCTATTCCACCATCAAGATGCAGCCCTATCACTCACAAGGGGCAGCTCCTCAACTCAGTCTTAGACCTTTTTAATTTGAGAAGTCACAAAGCAATTCTTCTCAAGAGACCAGGTCAGTTTAGGACACAGGGAGTTTGCGGGTTTATTTGTTTAGTTTTTTTATTTTATCATAGTACTAATAAAATAACTAGTCTTTCAAGAACTGTTGTAATTTATACATGCCCATGGATGCAGTAATGCCTAGCAGGGTTTGGGGCAGTCAGATGATCTGTGACCAGCTGCCACAGACAACACAGGTTACAGCAGGGAACTGAACTTTGAGCTCTTGCTCTAAGACAGTCCACTTCAAAAACACTGAAGAAGATGGATGGCAAAGCTAGAGCTCTGAAAGGAAGATATGAAAGCAAATGTCCAGTGTGGAAGAGAAACCTTCTCTCACTTATGCAAGACAACAGACACCACTTAGATTTTTTTCATTTGTTTACCTGTACACGCAATTAGAAATTCTACTTGCATTTCATTTTTATATCACTGTCATCTTCTACCTGTGACTTCAAGTCACTGTATCACAACAGTGGCACAGACTTTGAGAGGAATTGACGGCTTCTGAGGCCTCAGGCTCAGAGAAAGGCAAATGTCACATGAAAGTAAAAATACTTTGAAACATTCTGTTAAGTTAGTGAAACTACAGAAATGTATCTCAAGTTACCAGGAAGAGGTTAGTATATCAAGAGGGACTCCATGGAAAGTCACAGTATCCAGTGGATGCTATAAACAGACATAGCAATGAATCACGACAAACCCGTTACTAGCTACTAAAACAAAATTCTGGAATTGACACTTGTTTCAGTTCTTTCAAAACTAAGCAAAATGGACAAGAATAATATTGGCACGGCCATAACATTTCACCAAGCAAAATTCTTAACTGTAGACCGGAATTAGTTTCAAGTGAAATGTCAGTTAATTTATTGCTGTCAGTTCAGGATACATTGCAACGATGAAACCATTGCAAAATGTAACTTGGGACTTCGAAAGATAAATTCTTTCATGTTGAAAAAATGAAACTGCTACCCAACCTTCACTTACTCTGAAGTTAACCTGAATAATAATTTTGAGAGTTGTCTGGTCAGGGTGAGTAAGAAACATTAGCTGAAATACCATATTAGCAATTTGGAGACTTGCTGGCAACTTGAGTATTTTTTTTTTAGATGAAAAAGTGTAGATGGCATACTGAGCACATCAGAAAGAGTGTCAGCTTAATGTAATGTACTGCTACAGATGTATTTTTTCCTAACGTAAATTGAATGTTTGAGACAAATGAGAAATCCTTGACGACTTTTTCCTCTCAGTATCAAATACATCTTTGTCACCATTTTTACCACACAGGTTCAAAATGAGATCTACCTCAGCTCCTCTTCATCTTCCAATACATTCAGATTTCATCTGAAACTTTGTTGTTGTTCTTGTTGTTTTGCATAAGATCTATATATATGAGTCAACCTGCCTATACATCAAAAATTCTCATTTACCCCACTTTCTCATGAGATTCAACTTGCCTCCCAGTCAATCCATGCAGTGTACAGTTTCTAAAATGCTCATCTCACTGGTTGCCAAAGTTTTCAATAACTGTAAAGACAGTCATCCTGAATGATCAATCCTCTCATCAGCAATTTTACATTATTTTTCTTGTTTGCATCTTTATCACTGCATACCATGATATAATATTGGAAGACAATGTGAGTAAAAACCCTCATAGAAGCCTGTCTTCCACTACTACTACAAATGCAGTGAGCCAATACAATCTACTTCAATACCTAATGTTGTATCTTTACTGGTAGTGTATTTGTTCTTCCTCACCCCCATTTCTTTTCTCGTGAGAAGTTATGTGGTGCTTAGCTGCCTATTGTGGTTAAACCACAACACCACCCTACAATTATTTCTGTTGCAGCTGGATCTCCTCACAGCTTAAAAACACAGAAGCAGGGGAGCTTGATGTGCACAAAAATCAGACAAACAAAATGTTGAGACATCCTCTGTAAAACAACAAAACAAAACAGAGTAATGGCCACTTCAAGACACACTTTCTGTGTTGTTGGGTTTGATTTTATTCCATGTTTCCAGAAGGTGGAATCTTAAAAGAATGCTAGAGTCTTTCATGCTTAGGAAGGTCCACGGCTGCAAGAATTAGGGCAAAGTAAAACTGCATCAGGAAAGAGGGATCTAAGATATATGCTCTTCACTAAAAAAAAAAAAA
>WEIT01029329.1:12944-23756 GCA_013389985.1 Dryoscopus gambensis | reverse complement strand
GACAAAACCTTTTTATTTACAGCTAGAGTGGTTACTTGGACTGTTAACATTTTCTTCAGTCTTTATGTGTCCTTAGTCCACCAGAGAAACACCACCATCATTTTTAAAACATTCCCTTAAGATTAAAAATTTGTAATTTGTTTAATTATTGTGATTGATACTTTCAGAAGCCAAAATACTACTTATTTTGCTTTTTATTATCATTAGAACTGCCAGAGACAGTTGAACACTGATCTGTAGTTTGCTTGCTGCCAGTATTTACAAATAGACAAAATTAATAAACCAGCCTCTGCTAATACTGTTTGGGGTTTGTTTTGTTTTTAAACACTACAAGTCTAGAATATATTCCAGTTGTTGTTTAGGCAGAATGATCAACTGACATCAACAGGAACTCGGCAGCGTATAGATCACCGTAGCTCAACACAAGGTACATTTAAGTCAATGTGATTCTTTCTTCCCCACCAGTTTAAACACATTTTGAGTTTTGTCCTGAGACAAAACATATTTAAACACAAAGAAAATAGTACTTATTTATTCTATCCTGTAGTTATTTTCTGAGTCTCCAAAAACTGACAGGAAATAAAAGCCAGAAGATGTTTAAAAATTACAAAGCCAGTGCAGCTATATTAGATGATGGCTATGATTTTAAAAATCACATCTTGCTAAAGTTCACTCCACCTTACTTGTTTTAAACTTAAGTTATTTTGAAAAATTCAGTTAGACCAAAAAAATGTGTTTGGCTTAAAAGGAACCACCCAACTTCAGAATCAATCTCCTAATAAAAAAAATTCTGATAAGATTTTTCCTTTAGTTACAACCATTACAGGCATTTCTGTGAATTAACTAGAACAGTCATGAGTATCAGATCTTTACTAACAGAATTTACTAACAGTTTTTTTGGTAGAAGTCAGTGCTGGCTTAATTCTGCTCTCACCTAAAGGACAAACCACTTTGTCAGAACAAATCGCTCTAGATATCCATTTTCCCGTTTGCCAGTATGTAAAAAGCAGTCTGAGAATAAACACAGAGCATTTTACATCCATTTTCTATTCATAAGCATATCTGCATAATGCTGGAAACGTCAATATATTCTCTTGTCTCCACTAACAGCAGGCATAAATGGAACTTCCAGATAATATTTCTTTTTAACCTCAGTTGGCTGCTGGATGATGAGAGAATGTCCTGTACTACAGATCTCTAGAACTGGATGAATAATGAAATTCTGAAATTTCCATGCTGAAGGTCTCATGACTAGTGATTGAGCTATGAATAGCACATTGATATATTATTTCCAAGTCAATGTGGGAAGCTTATTATGTTTAATTTTATGTATTATCTTCACAGTGACATTTAAGTAATACTTCCTAATGATAATTTAAAATTTTTCAGAGTACAGATGTTTTGATTACTCAAAACTCATCTGCAACAGAAAACACATATTTTTAATTGTTCATAAATATTTTAAGTATTGTTTATCTGTAGAAAAGAAAAAATGGCAAATGGAAAACATTCCCTACCATAATACAGTGTTACTGTTGCTTGTGTGTTATGTGCTTATGTAGCTGTAATAGGTTAGAACAGTTTCTAGGTAAAGGTCAAAACCAGTTCTTGTATGCTGGAACATTGCTCAAAACAAATAATACGTTCCCCAGATCTCGCAGAGGCAATTTGGCTATTTTTAATAACTTTCTCTGACAGTCCTTTGAATCATATTTTACAAACATCTTGCTTTAACCTTACTTGCAGTTACTGTGTTATTTGAAAGCACACCATGCTGACTTTGGTTGCTGAAAAAGAAGCATACTAAGCCTCATATTAACAAATAGATACTAAATTTTCGTGTTTACAGAAAAGTATTTTCAATATATGTTCTCGTTTAAAGCACAAATGGATCAGCAACTAGCTATTTAACAACTTACTTTCAAAAAAACAAAAGAAAACATCAATTAAAAAGGGAGTTACTCTTTAAGAGGTGAATAAATGAGCACAATGTTATTAAGGATTATGGCAATGTTTCTTAATCCTGTCATAGTCTGCCATAGAGCTGAATTCTTGTATGTCCTATCAGATATGTATAATTTCACTGATTATAAAAGGATAGCTAAACTGGCATAGCTAAGTTAGTCAAAAGGGCTTGGAAAAAGCTACACTGAAGTATTTGTCACAGAGAAAAAACCTTTAAGCAAAGGTTTTTTTAGAAATGTGATCAGAAGTCTTTTCACTTTTAATTGTGCTGCTAAAAAGGCACTTCAAAGTACTTTAAAGCACTTCGCAATACTTATTTAACAATTAAAACATATATTGCTGCATTTTCTTCCCAATCAGCTTTTAAATCTGAATTTCTCCTATCAATTTTTAGCAATCAGAGAACTAATTGAGATGATTACTACAAAGAGAAGGCTGATTTTGGCTGGAGCACCTTAGGTATTTATTTTATTTTATTGCTAATGTCACAAAACAGGCACAGCTCCTAATCTACATAGAGCTGCTAGTAATCAGCTATATTTAATGAACCGTACACTCACAGATAGGCCAGTGAAAATATTGTTCATTTTCCAATCTGCAGATGTGTTTCCTATATTATGACAATTAGCAACAAACTACCCAAAAGAGAGGTAGTTTTACAGCTAAAACACACCCAGTACAGGACTAAAAGAGAGCAATCTTACCTGCTGAATATTTGGACTCCCATCACATTTTTGAACGTATAGAAATCAAAATATAAATAAAAACTGACTAGAAAGTTGGGGGGGGGTTGTGGTTTGAAGGTTTTTTTGTTGGTTTGGGGTTTGTTTCTTTGTTTGTTTGTTTTTCTGGGTGCTTTTGTTTACCGTTGTTGTTTTGGGGTTCTTTTCATTAATTGCACTCTGTTGCAAAATTTCATCATAATACCTTACACTGGCATTTAGCTTTCATTAACTTTAAGGTCAAGAAAAATTAGGAAAAGTTTCTTATTTGATGCCTTCAGATGTTAAATTTTACTTTTTTATACTTCCGTTTATTCATTTACACACAGCTTTATTAATCTTAGACTAATTCCTTCATTATCATAAAATTATTTTTCAGTGTTATATTTTTAATCATTTTGAAGCTACCCAGAAGCCACTTCTCTACTAGCACATGAATAGAAGTTATTGCCTCAAGCCTGCTATCTTTGAAGTCAGCAGGAGAGAAGACAATAAATGTTTCCATATCTTGTGTTCTAGTGTTATATGTGGCTAGCTGCAGAATTGCTTAGTCTAGAGACAAAGCTCCAAAAAAAAAAAAAAAAAAGAAAAATATAATGAAGATTGGTCCAAAAGAAGAAAAATAATTTCATGTTATTATATTAGAATAATAATGTTTTACTTACCATGTGCTCTCAGATATCTGCATTTCTATTTATAAGAAATGTAAAACTGTTCAGTTTTATGTAACTATTTTCATTGTATTACTGACACATTAAGAAAGACCTGTGACACTTTTCTGGAAAAATGAAAATTATTCGTATCTGTGACAATACAGATCTACCATGATACATTGCAGCCTGTATAAGCACCCGTCACAGACACCTGTGACAAGACCCTGCTTACATGTTTGTATTAGCAGTCGATGTCAGCCACTCCCCAGCCAAGCCAATAATGTCCAGTCCTGTGGACAGCTGATTGAAAAAGCGAGGATGACCTGAAAAAAGAATCGAGAGCACCTTAGCACAAACTCTACTGGTATCTCTCAGGCTTCAATTTTAAACTGTCCACCTTTTCTGACACAAATGACAGGTTTGCGCTCAGAACACTTGCAGCAAAGTTTTCAAAGCGAGTCCTGCTTATGGGGAGACCAACAGCCAACATTCACGAATGTCTTATTACAAACTGGAAAAACCACTTTGGATGGGAGTTTCTGTATGCAATAATTTGCGTTTAAGTTTAAAAGAGAGCGTCAGAGCCGACTGAGCCTGTAAAACACCTCCGGGACATGCTCAAGGGCTCGGGCTAGCCCATTTCCAGAGCCCCCTTCCAACTTCGGTGGTGCTGTGAGCTCGGGCGAGAAGTACACGGTGCGGGACACAGCCTTGGCAGTAACAGCCTCCAGGTACTGGGGCCATTTGCATTTGAATGGAAAAAGAGAAGAAGGCTCAGGTGCTTGAACTGGAGCTGCAGGAGTCAGAGAGGGGTGCGGAGGAGCCAGTCTCTTCCCGAGCTACGTGTCCGTACACGGGGGAGACATTTCGTGGGGTCTCGGCCGGAATGTCCCAGCGCGGCTCTACGCCCTGCAGCGGGGGGAGAGGGAGCCCCTGTCCCCCCCTCCAAGAGCTCCTCGGCTCGGGCCCTTTCCCCACTTGGTTTATAAGCTAGGATTCACCTCCTTAAACAGAGTTTGCTATTGAACCGAAATAGATCACATTCCTGTATTTCAGCCAAAATTGCTTTAACGACTTTTATAAGCAATAATCCCGTCTACTTTTTTAGCATGAAGAGAAGAAATTCCTAGCAGCTGATAAGGGGCGTTGAGGGGAGGTGGGAGGTGTCATGATTTAGACCTCTGCTCTCTTGGAAAGGACACGCAGATAGCACACTGGGGACAGCCCAGCCCTAGAAGGGAGGTCAGCTCTCTACGCCTGGGAGGACCCTGTCACGTCGGATTCGGTTCAACACTGGGAACATCAGCATCTTTTGACATGAAGAAATAAATGCGATTCTGCCCCGAGCGATGTCAGCAGAAATCTTTCGGAGGCGTGAGCCTGCCGGCTCTGCCACAACGCGACATTTCCTGAGGAGGATGCGCCGCACCCGGGCTGCTCCCGCCCGGGGAACCCACGGCTCGGGGCTAGAGCCCAGAAATACCACCATGGCTTAGCTGTTTGCTTTACAAATCAGCACTTCTCTCCCTTTCCAGGACACACGGACTAGGAAGTTATCTTAAGCGACGTTTCACTGACTTCCCATAGCTCTTAATGAGCCCGCGGTCCCCTAAGGCTGGGCTGTAGATTCAGACCCGGTGACTTTGAAGGGAGCTTCGCCGTGAGAGACAATGTGAGCCCCAGGAGCCCACAGGAGAATGCGTGTCCTAGGCAGTCAGACGATCCGAGCAGCACTTTAAAGCTGCGCCAGACACCGCTTTGAACAGAACTTGGTCTGGTCGGATACCTGCCTCTCAGGTCCCAGGGACAGGTCCTGCTGGTCCCACAGAAGCTTCAGGGGAGGTCAGGGTGAGGGGAGGAGTTTGCTCGACATGCTGGCATGATAAATAGCGGAATAATGGTGCAAGCACACAGAGCGCAGCCACTCTGACAGCTTCTGGCCACCTGTCCAACATTACTCAATCGTTTGGGAGTGAAACACGCTCCCCTTTGATTAAGCGTACAAAAATCAAAGTATGCTCCTGACTCCCCTGTATCAATCAAACCACCAAATAGGAAAAGGACAGAACGCTACCCGCCACATCTGTTGCCAAGATTTTGCTCCTTGAGTGCACTGCGTTGGGTCTTCACGGCTGCAAAACTAACCACAGCAGAAAGCTGTGACCCGTCCTTCAGGAGCCGTGGCTCGCAGCTGCCCAGCCAGAGATCGCCGAGAAACAACCTCCCTGTCTGAGCTCCCGCCGCCCGCCGCTCCAGCTCCGCGGGGAGACCGCAGCCCGCTGCGGTCGAGCGGGGCCGAACTGAGCCGAGGAGGGCAGCCGGGCGAGCCAAGCTCAGCAGCCCTGAAACGCTGGAGCAAGGCCGGGGAGGCGCTCCGTTACCGCTCCAGTTCCTGACCCGCTTGGGTGTGTACAGCAGTCAGGGCTAGTTGCCAGCCAAGATTTCTGTGGATACGACGCAAAACATTTCAGGCCGAACAGCCTGAAAGAGCGTTGACTTTGCTCTAGAGCCAGGCCGCAGCTCACTCAGTAAAAGAAGTAATTACAAACCGGGATTTCTGCCTGATTCAGAAGGACCTGGACAGGCAGGGCTCCTGGGTAATGGGCTGAAATCCACATTTGTGCAATACAACAGGGTTCCTTTATTGATGATTCCTAGGATTTCAGTCTCTTTTTCATTAAACATGTGATGAACATTAAAAAGAAAAATTGCAAATTCTGTGTCATTTATGCCCTCATTTACCTAATGATATTGCTCCCCGGAGATACAGACAGCTTGCATTTCATCAAGTGAAAGAGATTACGTCTTAAAAACTTGTTTCTGTGCTCTACAAACACCACTGAGCCCTACCCGGTGGGGACGGATGGTCATCAATAACTGAAGTTTCTGAGCAGAGACATTTCCAGCGCCTGCAGCCAGCCCTGGAGCCGAGCCTGCAGGCAGCACAGGCACGGGCGTAAAGAGGGTATGGGCTTACCTCCGTGAGTTCAATCACGCTCTCTTCACCGTGAGCCTGAGAAAAGTCCTAGGAGGGACTCGCCACAGAATAGTGTGCAAAAACCTACCTGTCCTCACTCCGTATTTCAGTGTGTCCCGGCAATCCACCAGAATCTGCTCCAGGGACTCAGGGTTGTCCGAAAGCTCCAGGTTGAAGCCCTCCATGCCCTCCAGGAGCTGGTGTGGGTGGTGGAAGTCCAGTACTTTGGTGGATCTGTCAAAAGTCTTCCTCACGTAGTTGAGAAGGATGTCCACAACCTCCAGCAGGAACTGCATGGTCTGTTCCTCACCATTCTTGGAGGGCAACAAATCTGTGGGGCAAACCAGCTGTCAGCGCTTGCTTTGGGAGAGAGAAGCACAGATGAACCAGCCTCGGCTGCCTGCAGCCCTCCAAGGACCTGGAAGCCGTGGCCACAGCGCTGCCCGGTTACAGCAGGGCAGGCCCCCGGTCCCTCTCGCCCCGTGGGGAAGGACGAGCCTAGGTCGCCCACGGCAACAGCAGAGGTACCTCCAAGGCGTCCCGGCCAGAGAGTACGCCCTGCAACGCTAAGGCTATGCGGTGCGAGGCACTCGCCTCCTGTGGGCCAAAAGTACCTGAAATCCACACCTGCCTTTACCTTACAACGTCCCCAGCTCCGCCTCGCAAAGGGATTGATTTCCCTTTCCCACTCTTCTTGCAATGGCCCAGTACCAGCAACCACAGGCTGCTTCATTACTATTTTACTAAGGAGGACAAAAACATAAAATTACTCTCCTCCCGGTTGCTGAATCTGGAGTAACCCCTGGGACCTCTGAAGCTGAGCTGCAGAGGACCAGCCCAAAGTACATAAAACTGCATTTCGGGAAGCCTCCATATATCGCAAGTGCAGCTCCCAAAAAACACAGACACGGAGCTTCCTTCAAAAATAGCCAAGGAAAAGCAAGGTCTGAACGTGGCTGCACTTCCAGGGGAGATGAGGGCAAGACTACTAAGGGACATGCCTGAGCTGGAGCAAGGAGAAACTGTAAAGTGTTTACCTCTGGCATACAAATTGGAAAAGTCTGTCTCGGTGCGCCGGAACCTGGATTCCTTCTCACTGTTCTCGCATGCCAGCAGGCTCTTGGAGGATTGCTTTTCCTTCAGAGAGCTGACAATCCGGCCCTTGTCTTCCAGGCTGTTGGTCCTTTGCAGAAACCCTACATTATTATTGCAAGGTGCACAGGTCAGAGTTTTCTCACTTCCCAACATGTTTAGAAATATCTAAAGCAGCTCTCTAGACAACAGTTAAAAGCGGTGTTGGCTCTAGATCTGACTAATGAGGTCGGGAGTAAGGGTATTTATGGGGATTATTTGCCTCTAGGGGTGAGAGTTCAAAATGCCATCAACTGCAAAAACCCAGCCATGCAAAAAACAAAATTTCGTCATTTAGTGCAGTGGTAAATTCTTATTAAGTCGATCGGACAGATTCCACTTCAGTAATCAGCCGCTGGAAGAGAGTTCAGGATGAGTCAATGCTATTTCAGCCTGCAGGCGAAGTTTATGGACCTAGCAGACAGGGGCAATGATGTATGATTAAAATCAGGGCCCTTTTCAGTTCTCCTCGTGGTGCTCTCACACATGCACGAAAAGCAAGAGAACAAACAAGCAGCCATTCTGGAGCAGCCGTCCTGAGAGTGCTAGAGCTCTGAGGACACCAGTAGCACTCGTATAACCCCACCTTCCTATTATCAGCAAGTACTGATGCGGATTTTCCACCTGAAAAGATGCTTTGATGCTAACAGTAATCATCCTCGGAGGTTTTAGTAGCTCCGCTCTCACCAGAAACGCATCTTTGGCGCCCAGAACCCGAACACAACTGCCGCTGTTATATGCCGCGGCAATAATAAACCCACTCACCCCAAGAATTATGGGGGCGAGAGCCACGCAGAGTCTGCGGCGAGTAATGAGATCTGTCTATTTTAACAAGGCAGGGGGAACAATTAATTTTCTGGATTTGATCTATTAAATCTATGATGCCCACTAAAAAACGCATAGTGTCGGGCTTTTCGTCATTAAGGAAAGCATCGGAGTTACACCTTCCAAGTTACAGCGAGTGTGCCTGTATATTTGGAAGAGGCTCTACGGCGGCGCCGGTCTCCTTTATTCTTCCTTTTCTTTTAAAACAAGCAGCGATCAAAACCAAGACTCGTCGCGGCTGGGGATATCCGCCAGAAAGGAGGGCTTAGCAGGTAGGAAAAACAACGTCCTGAGTTCGCTCACCCACGTCCCCCGACTCCTCTCCAGCGCCCTCCCCTTCCCGGCCGTGTTTCCCGGCTCTCTGGAGCTGTGACGGCAGACCGGGACTGTGGGCAACTCCCATCGGTCTCCCACCGCCGGCCCATACGGGACCCCTGCATCTTGGGCAGGCATAGGAGCTGAATCTCGGGGGAGAATAGGCAACGACAGTGAGCTGCTGGGCCAATGGCTCCCGGCGCGGTACCTGTGCCTCGGACCCTGCTGCCAGCCAGGCAGTCACGAAAGAGCTACCAAAAACGGAGCACTCGGCTAGCAGCCCCTTCTGCATCAGCCGGGCAACCATACGAGTCTCCAGGAGGGTCGCTCACAGGTAAGTTTGTCGGAGCCATACTTTCAGTGAACATCTCACGTTTTGCCTTTTAATTCTGATCTTCTACTGATTAGTCTTTTTCTGTGATTCTTTTACGAATGAAATAAAGACTATTTAAGGGAAACTCTCTTCACGCAAAAGTTAAGAGTAACCGTACATATATACATATATATAGTTACGTTGTTACTGCTTCTAATGGCTGTTGCAGCGATCGTTAGCTCCTGCAACAGCTAGTGCTATTTGCCTGCTTAGGAGGAGGAGCAGCTGATATCGAAGCAGGTGCAGTCCCAAACTAAATTATGAATCCTCTTTTACTAGTTCCTGGGGCTTCATTTTGCTTTTTTTCCCCCCACCCGTCTTTTTTTAGGCTCTCAGTGGCGATGCTCAGGTGGGACGAGTTAGTGAGAAGAGACATCTGCAGGAACAGCGGTGCTCCGCTTCCCTCGAGAGCCGCTACTCCTCGCACAACTGGCACGCTCCTCGGCGTGCAGGCATGCATTCCTCACAGGTTGGGAAAGGAGGGAGCACCGCTTCAGTAATAGCGAAAGGTTGCAGTTGCCTCCAGTTCAACTCTTATCGGGCCCAGCGAGGCCGTGGCTTCGCTGAAGGGTCTGACCTAACTAGACGCTGTGGGCAGGGATCTCAGCCCTTGCCCGAACGACTCAGCCGCTGTTTTCCCCCGCGGAAGCTCCCCGGCCCCGTTATCGTGTCCCGAAGCCGGCGGCGGGGATCAGCTGGGGCTCGAAGCGACTGCGCACGGGGCCTGTTAGCCGGCGCCTCGTGGGGCCCGCGGGGCTGCGCGGTCGCGCTGGGAAGGCTCGAGGGTGGAGATTAAAGGACGAAAAAACCCTGAAGGCAGGATGTCGCCGTCGCCCGACATCAGCCCATCCGGCTGTGGGTAATGTGCCGTTCGCCCAAGTCCCTCGGCCACGGCAGCGTCTCGTGGACCTGGAGACTCTGTATAAGGGGGAGCCTGGGGGCAGGGACAGACCCCGCTCTGGAGCCGCCGGACCATCTCGTTTCCCGAGCTCCTCCCTGGGAGGGTGTGGGACGTTCCCCAGCGCAGACCCGGGCTGCAGAGAAGCGTAACAGCCGACCCTCGAGGACTCCTTCCGCGCCCGGGGAGTAGAGCGTGACTGTAGCCGACCTTTCATCTGTATCCTACGTGAAAAGTGAGGCCGGTGTAGGAGAGTTCCAGCAAGTAGCAGAGTATGAAATAGCGTCCACGCTGCTTCTCCTGGAGTAGCGAACAGCGCAGCCTTTCTCAGCAGTAGGTCCGTCCCGCAGGTGCATTTTCATCGACGCGCTTTAAGACATCGAGTTTTCAAAAGCCGAGCGACACCAGACTGGCGAGGGAGCCCCTTGGTGCGCAACGTGACCACAAATTCAGCGTGATTTCACATCAAGCCTCGCACAAGGCAGGTGTGTGAGTCCCCCTCGGCCTCGCAGCCCTGGGGGCACACTCTGCTTCCGAGGCGGGGACAGGCGTGCCGGCTCCCGGCGCGCACCGCAGCCGTCGGAGAAGCACGTCGGTGGCGGCTACAGGAGATCCTGGTCCCCCCCGCCACGGTCGGGGTGTTCAGCACCACCTACGTGACTTGGCAGCATAAATCCCACGGACTCCGGGGACGAACCGAGTTTTTAACATACATGGCTGCTTTTGAAGCCTCATTCTCCTGCGTTGCTCACTGGGCTTCGAATCATCATCTGGCCGCGGCCAAACAGCTGAACACGCACCTGAACAATTTTACTACGTTGAGCACTTCCACTGATGCCAAGCAAATGTTAACAGGATCAGTCCCAACAATAAAAATTGCCAGGGTGGGAGTGAAAGGTGTAGCATACAAATCCAGACACAGGGGGAATCTGCCCATAGTTTGCCTGCCGTGA
>WEIT01029329.1:1029-11047 GCA_013389985.1 Dryoscopus gambensis | reverse complement strand
GGGGCGGCCGCGTCGTCACGCGTGGGTGTGTGGGGTGTCGTGCGGGGAGGCACGGCCGCACTTACCGCATATCTTCAGCCCGATCTTCCTGGTGCACCCGTGAGCCACGCCGCACCACGAGTCGTAAGCTGGAAGAGAGAGCAGAGTTGTTCCCCTGAGGCGGCGAGGCTGTTCGGCCGCCGCGCCCCCCCCCGGTCCCCCGCACGGCTGCACCGCCATGAGAAACGGCTGATTCCGAGCCCGGCGGCGCTGGGCGCGGGGCAGCTGAGGCTCGGATGACAGCGAGGTGACATGCTGGCCTGCCCAGAGGAGAGGGGAAGGCACCCGGGACCCGACATCTCATCATTTACTGGCAGGGCTCCAGGGAAGTAGCAGCTTAAAATAAAGTGGCGTGAAATGGGGTCACAAAAGAGTTCAGGAATTAATTGGCTGAAAAATAGTATTTGACTAGATGATCGGACTCGCACCACTGAGCCTCGGACGAACTGACGGGCCGCCGACGGCCCTACTAGGACGGCACCCCTGAGGTAACAGGCTGCTTCCCAGCCCCTGGAGTCGTGACTCGGACATGCCCCGGCCGGTCTCGACTGAGCCCACGGGAAGCGGGGAACGAAGCCCAGGACCGAGGTGGAGGGTGCACCAGCCGCGGCCCCGGGCACTGCCGAGCCTCTCCGGTCCGTCTCCCACGGCAGGGGGCAGCCGCAAGTCCGGCAGCGATGGACCCCGGAGGGCGCTGGCTTGGAGTTGGGGCGTGAGGGGAGAAGGTTTCAGAGGAACCGGGAAGAGGACGGCTCACCCAAGCACGGAGGGCAGCGGCCCGACTCTCGGGGAGGGGGAAGCTGGGGAAGCACCACGGCGCTCCCGACCGGGCGGAGGAGCCCTCTCGGCAGGGGCGCTGCCAGTGCCCGGGGGCGGGGAGCCTGTGTGGGCAGGGCGGGGTGCTGCTGCCAGCGGTTATCTCAGTTTCAGCCGTGTTGCCAATTAATTCGATTTCTGCGTGTGACACCTCAGTCGAAGGCAGCAGTGCCTGACACGCGCGCCTGAAACAAGACCCAGTGCTGCCGTTCGCCCCCTCCCCCGTTTTTTTCCAATTTCAGAATAATGGCAATAATGACTCCGATGCTCGTGCCTCGTAGCTCTTTCAGGGTAAAAGCTATTACCCACTCTGCTGTCCCTGACAACCTTTCATTTCTTACTGTTGCCTGCTCTTTGTCTCTGATCTTTATAGCATCGAGTCTCCTTTTTTTTTATTATTATTATTATTTTTTTTTCTGTAGGCGACGGTCTGAACTGCCTAGCAGGGCTATAAACTGATTCTCTATCCACCTGCAGCAGCTTTTGCTTCCCACTCACACCTCAATAACTCAAGGCGAATTCAGAGCAATTAGGAATATAACGCTTTGAAAAGCTGCAATTAGCATCCAAATTTTGCTTGATTACAGGCTTCAGCGTAGGCTGAAAGGAAGCTGCAGCATTAGCATATATAAAATGTAGCGGGGAGACATCCGCTTTAATACCCTGGTGTAACTTCGCCCTTTACAGATTCATTTTCTCCACACCCCTTCCAACATCCCGATTTTTTGTCTATCTGGGAGGTCAGTTTATTGTCTATATCTCTCAAAAGCGGCTGTGAGATAAAGACGGCGTTGGCCACTAAGGTGGGCTTTTCCTCACAGCATTTTAGTCGCCACGGACCGACCTCTCATGTTCCCAGTAGGAAGATGGTTTCTTTGTGTAGAGCACTTTCCGCACCTTGCCTAATGGCGCGGAACAGGGCTTCACAGATGTATCATTTCGTTTCGAAGCTGGTCTTTCTGAGCCTAAGTGGAGAAAGCTTCCAAAACACTTAAAACGAGGAAAATATTAAAACCTACTTGTGGGTCGCCAATTAGGTGGGGTGGGGTCCGGAGCATCGTTGGAGGACGAGGGAGCGGAGGAAGCCATCCCTTCAGAAAAGCCCTAGTCCTCGGAGCTTGTATTTTCTCGATATTCCTTTGAGGGGTGGGCAGCAAGGAATTTGCTGGAAGGAAGAACAGGCGGGTTTAGTAGTCAAGTCTCCTGGAGCACCGTACCGGAGTCCCGTCCAGACGCCAGCGGGCAGCAGCCGCGCAGGTCCCGGGGCGGTGGCAGGACAGGCAGGCGCCGGCCGAACAGGGAAAATGCCTCGACAGACTGAAGAGCAAAATCTTCCCTTCGCTAGATTCCAGGGCGCTACCCCCCGCGCCTGAATGACGGATTTAGCGGAGCATGAAGTCTATAGCAATTATATCGGTGGCCACTGAGCAGGGCAGTAATATGGCTCGCATCAAATGGAGACCAACGTGCAAAGCGGGCTTCGAAATCAGCAGCCCAAACGACCTACGATTCCAAACAGAGCCCGCTTCTTGGCTTTACCAAACATACGTCAGGCTAAGCATTCAGGAAAGACTGACAGACAAAACCCCGCCACCACAAAGATGCGTTTTGCCCAGATCCAATGATAGGGGCCACATACATGTGTGTTTGCGCACACATGTTCCAGCAAATCGGGGCCAGTATGTGCTCCGGCACTAACCAGCGATCTCCCGTGCCCATGCTCGCTTTAGTGGCACAAATGGCAGGAGAAGCATGTCTGTCTGGGGAAAGGAAGGTGTAGGACCAGCCCTCGCTCCTCGCCAGATGTTCAGCTCTTTCCTGGCGGACACGGCGTTCCGATAAGCAATACAGGGTCGCTGATCGAGAATTGCCGGGTCAGTGCCCAGATCGTCTCTTTGTCCCCACGGCTACCTGCGATTTATTTTCTTCCCCTTGTAAAGAAAATGAAGGTCACGGTAACGAAAGAACGCTTTCTTTGTTAGCGGCTTTTTTCAAATCGGTACCTATCCATTCATTTCCACTGCTGGGTGGATTTACACCCGCGTGTAAACGCAACGGATTAACGATTTCAATAGAAAATAGGTATTTAATTTTTTTAAGACGAAAAACAAAACAGACACAAGCGGAAGAGATTTTCTAGACAATGCCTGTGAGTGAAGTAACAGGTTAACACTATATCTAGGGCGCTAGCTGTATCAAAAACCCCATTATTCCTCCATGCGTACGACAGCGACCAAAACCGATTTTAGGGGGAAAAAATGCTCCAGAGGTTCCCGAAGACTTGAAAAAATCGGATGCTGTTTAGAGGACACTTACCGAGGGGGCGAGCGGACACTCTTATTGCCGTAGTCCAGGCAGGCAGGGCGACTCTAGCCTGGGAGCGACCCGCCGCTTATAAACTCTGCCAGAAACGACGTCGGAATACCAATCGCGCCGCGGAATTTAATGCGAGATGACCTTTTTTCCCAGAAGTGCTCGGATTTGCTTTTTTAAAATCGTGAATCGCCGGTTGATCTGCTTCGACGCAGACATGAGTCACAGGACTGCCGCCACCCCCTCCGCGCCGCTCCGNGCTGACTCCCGGGGCGGGTGGGGCTGTCCAGCCGCGGCAGGGGCGGCACCACAGGCAGGCCGTTCTACCGTGCGAGCCCCTCGTTGAGCCCCTCGTGCGGACGGAGCCAGAGGCTTTCCCTAGACAGCACCGGCTTGACCCAAGGTCGCCAGCTGTGCTAACAGGCACCGCACACATCGGCGGACAGTTAAGGTTCCCCGGCCGTCCCTGCGGCCCCGGCCCTCCCCTGCGCATGGTGCGGGACACGAATGAGCCAGGCGGGGTCCGTGTGAATTGTAGCTTAGCAACACCCCGTCCCCCCCTTCGCCGTGCCGAGGGTCTGATGTGACCCACTGGCTCAGCCCGCCGTGCCAGCGGCTCGCCCCGCTCCTCCCCGCCAGAGGGTGGCAGAGGCACGAGTACTGCTGCAGGGGAACACCTGGATGCCTGTGACTGGCCCTCAGTGTTGTCATTAGATTACGATTTCATACCAGACATCCCTTTGCTAAAACCAGAAACATTAGGACAACAAGTTTTTTGTACCCCTGACAACCTCATGTCTGCGTTACTCCATCCCACACCCTGAAGATGCTTAGCCAACATTTTGTGGTAGCGACTGTGGTGCTGTATTTCAGCATGCCACGGTAGCTACGCAGATGCCTAAACCAAACCATTCTCGAAAAGATGTCATGTAGGGGCTGGGAGGAATCCGCAATGAGAGGAGAGGAGGGGAAGCAGCCCAATAGAGCCAAAGCATTTCATCCTGTGCAGGAGATGCTGGGCAGCGCAACGAGCAGCAGAGCTGTGTCCTTCTTGAAGGACTCGAGGGAAAAGCAAAAACTTACAAGCCTGTTTTGTAAAGGAACCCGGCCGACTGACAGCCAAGTGGCCAAGATTGCTTTGTCGAGCACACATACTGTCTAGGAACTGGAGGTGTAACGAAAACACTGACAGCACAAAGGCTAGTTTTTAAACACGGCTTTACAGACATTAATGGCCCTAGCTGACATGACCTTTTCTCATATCTAGGCTATCATTTTAAAGGTGGTTTCAACCAATCAAGCAAAACATTTGCTTAGTGCAGAGGGTGAGAAATAATAATATAATTGTACCTATTTGTCTTTATAAACGTAAACAAACGTTAAAAGGAAGTCATGGCAAGATTGCAGTACAAAGAGTCAACGAAAGACCACGCGAAGAAACCCCAAAGAAACCCCAAAGCCATCAGTCACTGTGAGGCGTGACCCGGCCGGGTGAATGCCCAGCAGCCGCACAGCGTGTGGGCTTACTCCTTCCCTTATGGTTTTCCAGAAGTGCACGTGTCTGGAGTAAAAAGACATGGTTTAACATAAATATTTACATCCTCATAGAATCTGAGGCCCGCGAGGGGAAGGAGCCAGACAATGAAGGCCAGCGAGCCCTCCGCGGCACGCTGGAAATACGATTCTTTCCAGCACCTCGAGGAGCCCGGCGGGGCGGCGCTCCCGGCTCTCCATTCCGCTCAGCACCGCGGACAGCGCCCGCTCCGGGCNTCGGGGGCGCGGGCAGCAGCCTCGCACTGCACGGGCGGGTGTGCGGAGCACTCGCTCCCTCCCGGCCGTGCAGGAGGATGCCGAGAGCGAGCCCCAGCGAGCACGGCCCCGTTCTCCGCCTCAGGGCCCCTCTGGGTGGCGCTGTCTCTCAAGCCCAGACGCTCCCAAAGCCCAGCGCACAGCCCGCGCGGCCGCGGCCGCTCCGAGCCCGTGCTCACCGCGATCTATTGGTCCTGGCCCCGGGGGCGAGAAGGGGAAAGCAGCAAACTCTGGGGCTCTGAGGGTCCCCCCCCTCGCTCATCTACTGCGTGGCTGTACAGCATGCCTGGAAACGCTTGCTAACTCTCATTTGCAACGGACCCGTTCAAAAATCCTACCTAAACCCGAACCACTCCAGCTCAGCGGCTTCATTCAGAGCTCTCCACATCAACTGAAATCTTTGAAACACCCTTGCCAGGTGTATTCGCCCAAGCGTGGGCACTCAGACATGTGCCGCTTTCACAGAGAGAGTTCAAAGTCTTCCCCTCCAGCTGTGCTGCTCAACCAGTCTGTTATTTTCTCCTCGAATGTGACTGTCCCTTCCCTGAGGCTACTGCTCGAGTGCATTCTAGGCACAGGTTACAGAGAACCCCTTTGCAGCTGGGGAGCCAGAAGACTTGGGTTTTGCTTTGAATCCAGACGTTTACTGAGGATGTGAAACACACAGGAAAAGCCACTGACGCACGGTATCCGCAAGGCAGTAGGATGAAGATATATAATTCCCTTAGCTGAAGCTTGTAAGCAGCACATCAGCTAGAACTCACTTTAAAAAGCCAAACCATGGGGTATTTCTTGAATTCATTTCCATCCACAAACTGGACATGCTAAAATATGAATCCTGAATACCCTGAGTGGGCAAAGGAATGAAAGTGATGCAATAAATATCTTTAGCAACAAAGACTACTAAATTATCACATTGTTTTTATAAATATAGACGTAGAAACAATGACTGTCAAACAGAAAAAAAAAATTACTATTTGTATTGCAGCCTGTAGGTTTGAGAAGTCACAGTGTTCAGAGCTGCATACAATATTTTAGGAGATATGAGTGCCTCCTGCCTAGGCTGTAAGGAGGTCACAATGTAACTACATGGCAATGGAAAGGTGAATAGAAAAAAGTCCCTGTGCCATAACGTTTTTTGTTTCTTCATATTCTGAACTTTCATTTTCTGAACTTTTATAGTCACATTATATTTGCATTTATCTGCAGGCAGGGCAGTAAATTTGACTTCTGGTGATTATTATTATTGTGGAGGGTTCCCTCCATTAATACTATGTGTTGCCTTTTAACTGCCATTTTGTGTGGATTATGAGTATTTTAGCATGTTGGGATTATAGGTAAATTCTTTCCTTGAAACTGTATACAACACTAACTACACAGGACACCTGTGATGTTTCTGAACTTGTGGGTTTGTATTTTTGCTTTTGCAGTCTGTGATTTTTTTTTTTCAGTAACACAGCTATAATAATTTTTAATCCAGTACATTATTACAAAATATATTTACTGCATCCGGTATCTCTTTCTTTTCCTACCATTTTTGGTATACAAATATGTCTCATTTACCTGTATCTTAGATAGAATGGAATAATTTAAATAATAAATTTCCTTAACTCTTGACACAGAAAAAGTGGAAAATGGTTCAAAACTAAGTGTTTCATAACTTTTCTGGCTATCATCTTCAGTGCTTAAAAATAAATTACTGTATATCTGCAACCAAAAAAATGAATATGCCAAGTGAAAAAAACCCCCAACAATTTAGTGCTTTGATTATTTGGCCCTTTCCAGAAAATTCTACAAATAGAAATTTGGTGAAGACTGTGGATTTATACTCCCATTCTGCAGATAACTTCGGCCATGTTCTGTCACTTGAAAAAAATTAATTGCAGAGGAATGATACATTTGCTTTGGGTTTTATGAACAGTCAAGAACTGATGCACCCAACTGGCCCATATTTAAGGATCACGTGCATCACTTGAATTTCAAAGACAGCTCAAGATGAACTGCCAGACAACATTTAGCACTGCTGTGATGAAGGGCATTTAGAAAAGTCTAATCTGAAGCACATTGTTTTACATACTTTGTGGCTTCTTGTTTCAGGATGTCCCCTTCCTGATCCATGCTGGCATGTCTTGTTGTCCATTTTGATCTGCTTCATCTGAAAAACATCCCAAAGAACAACCCACATCCTGAAACAATAGCAGTGGCAAATCCCAACTCTCAATACCACCAAGCAAACACGGAAAGAAGCAAAGAATCCCCTAACTTTCAAACTGTAACAAAAAAAACCCCTTTTTATCTAGATGGATTTAAAAAAATTACTTAGGTTAGGTAACTGTGATTGTACCTTGAAAAAAATAACAAAAGTGATAGTATACCCAGTAAGTCTACCAGTTTTAGGAGACTGCAATTTTACTCTGCATCTGAAAGGAAATTTATTGCCCACCCCCCCCACTAATCCTGTAGAGCCAAGACAGCTAATGTCTGGGTATATTCCCCCTTATTATATGTTATTATAATTGTTGCATCTCACTGAATGATATCTTTTTATCCCATAGGAGGGCATTAGTTTACAATGAGAACATTCAGCAGTTTCAGTAATGCTACTGCAGGAGGTCATGCAGTTTGACTCTCCAATCTCAGAACAAATTTGGAGAGCTGGACTCTGGGATTTTTTAATACATGATTGTTTAAATTAAGCATATTTCATAAATACTCTTCAGGAAACAAGAAGCATGGGCTTTTCTGCTACTTTAAAAAAACACTTCTCAAATCATGACTCAATTTCAGGTACAGGCTTTGAAAGTCTCAAAAGTTTTTGGGATCATTAGAGTTGCGAGCTTAGCTAGGCGCTTTTTGTTTTGGGGGTTTTTGTTTGTTTTGGTTTGGTTTTTTCCCTTTTCCTCCTCTTTCCTCTGTAGTGGATAAGTCAGGTTTTGCCTTGACAAGTTTGTTAGTTTGTTAGATGGCCCTGGATAGCCATTAGTACTAGTGAAATAGCAGACTTTCTACAGCACCACATTTGAAACCCTTCTTTCTTCTGTTTTCTTTTTAGTTAAAATATTACAGAAATGGAAATAAAAATTGTTTTCAAAATGGAAGGTTAAGGGCATCTGATTGAAATACAAGGGTTTTAAGCAAAACATCAATACCTACATTTTTTAACACAGTGCAACCAAAGCACAGAAACACAAACAGGATGGTATGAACAGCTACAAAGACAAACAATTGGCACACTGTACTCTGAAAAGTACAGTGATATGTGCCTGTCCACCAAGATACAAGTTTGTCCACCAGAGAAAACAGATGGGCACGTAAAACAAAAATTCCTTCTCTGTGTTAGACTGAGTAGTTTATATTCTATTCACTCCTCTTCTGAGTGGACCTCATTAACATTCTTACAACTAACAGATTCCTATTTGGAGGTAATAGAAGAGTGCGTGAGCTTTAAGCAATGCCATCAGCTGTTACACAGGCTTCTCTATTCAATAGGAATATGGAAGATTATGAAAATATTAAGGGGTATTTTTAAGGAAAAAAGCACTTCTCCAAGATCAAGAGAGAGGTGATTCAAATTGAGGACATCTCCCAGACAGAAAAATCAGATTAGAGTTGACTTGTTACAGACACATATTCCAATCTATTTGTATAATAAAATCTCATTGTCTACTTTGTCCCTTCAAAACTTCTCTGCAAGCACACACTTACCTAATACTCTTGACTCCTCTTGATGGTATTCTGATAGTTGCACTTGAAGAAGACAACCACAGGAAAAAACAGAACTGCTGTCATCTGGGACAGCATTAGCAACTCAGCAGTAGAACAAGAGACAGAACTTAGCTACGTTATCTTTAACAGTTCAGCCATAACGAAGATTTTTAAAGCTAAACCACATGAGATAAAGAGCAGCACTGCTCTGAGCAATGAATCAAGCATAACCTCTCTCTTCATAATCTTAAGTTGTACTTAAGTTTGCTAGGGTTTAAAGGAACTGTCTGGGAAGGGATTCAAGAGAGTACAATAGACAATGCTCTGCTTTCCGACAGCTCTGTTCTCCCCAGGACGTGTAACAAGGTCCTGCTTCCCTCTCCAGCTACAGAGAGAACACCAGTGACAGAACACCAACTGGGGACTTCACTCTTCAGCATTCTTTTACCAGTCACCTTTTTCCTTCAGAGATTAATAATCTGCTTAAACAAATGTCTCAACTCCACTGAAAGTAACATGAGCTAGCAAAAATGCTGAAAGATTTGTCAGGTATCCACACTCAAGCTAGTCATACCATACAGAAAAGCTTAAAGATGTTCCACTGGCCTCTTCCTTCAGAGAAAATTTTGTTAAAAGGGCTTTAGGGATCTGAAGACTGTAAGAATGAACAACATATAGCTTTTCTAGGATGTTAGAGTCCAGAATTTCCTTCTCCAGAATCTGAAATGTTAGACATGGAATCTGGCTTGTGTACTGGTGTAAATTAGCCCTTAATGTTTTCAGATATGAAAGTAACCATGCTTGCTAGAGGCAGGCTATATAAAATTCTGCAACAGGCTGCAGTAAGCAAGACTACATTCTGGTTACTGGTTCTTATCATGTTAAAAAAAAAATCACTGTCTTTGTGAGTGAATAGGCTCTTCCTAAGATACAGCATGGGATCCAGGTGGGTGAAGGATAACTCCTCAGAATTTTAAGAAATTTTTGTTCAAGTAAAGGCATTACAGATCAATCTGCTACTTTAAAATGTTTTTTGGCCAACAGTCAGTGAAAAATAGATATTTTAACCAACCAACCAGCCAGTCAGCCAACTAACCAACCAAGCACAAAAGAGGTAAAATCCTTTCAAAAAGTATTTAAAACCCAACAATCATCCTTCATTTTCACTTTGCAGCAATTCTCTACACAAGAACAAGAATATGCTGGTATTGACAGGGACTCCAGGAATGACCTTAGATGCCACTGGGGTACAGAGATATTGTACCTCGGACCAAGACAAAGTACTGGAGACCTGCAAAGGCACTTCTGCAGCACAGGAAGATCTCTTCAAGTAATT
>WEIT01029324.1:11081-21161 GCA_013389985.1 Dryoscopus gambensis | reverse complement strand
CTGAAGTTGTGTCTCATTAAATATCATTTGATGAATAGTATGGAAAACCAGGAGAAACATCAGAAGTATAATTTTCATTAACTGGGAACAGAAACTCATTAGCATGTTCCCCTTTTGTACTTCCTTTGAAAATGGTATACATCTAAACAAAGTTAACCATTACTGAAACATTTCCTCTAGGTATATTCCACTCTTCTTGATGTGTTTTGGGACTCTACCAGCATCCACCATTATGTTTCCTCTTAGCTTTCATATTTTTCCTTCTCTTTTTCTTTTGCCCCTGGTTAAAGTTCTCCTGTAACTACATTTAATTTTTCTGTTACTTACTGCACTGAATCTCCCGCAAGTAAAAATGACAGTAATATGTCTGTCATTTCTCTATCAGGGAATGAGGAGGAAGTTTGCTTGTGCCTGATTCTCAAGACACTGAAATTGGTGGTCATTCTGTGTTTGTGTGATATTTGTTGTCTTCCGTCTCTTCTTAAAATGAATTGAATCTTAAGGTCTTCAATTTTCCTTTATTTGTCCCATTGCCAAAGGTTTTGGGGGCAACTGTGTCAACCTCTTATTTAAGGATGCCATCCAGAGGAATGAGTAATACAAATGACAATCCCAATGTTTTTAATATTCTCGAATTAAATTTTTAAAACGGTGTGAAAATGTGTNCTTTAGTGCCTAAATTCCACCTAAATTACCCTCTCAAGGCTCTTTCAAGAACTTCATTGGGACCTCCAAGTTTGACCCCGGCCTTCAGTGAGGATTTACTGAGAGACAACTCACTGTAACGTGGTGACTTTTTTAAAGCACTTATCAGTCCCTTCCTGGACTGATTAATAAATGGATTGCTCTACAGATGTCCGTGAACGCCACAATTCATTGTCTAGAAGACACTCATAGGAGATTATATCTCAGGAAAGGCTTTGCTATATTCATCAGAGCACCAGCCTTATTGCTAGGGAAAATTAGATACTCAAAGCCATTTTTACTGAAGGATGTATATATGGAATTTTGTGTATGTGGAAAGCTGCAGAAAGGTAATACATGAAATACACTGTAACAATAGGGATCCTTGTTGGCTTCTCCATTGTCTCAGCATTACCATCTGGAAGGTTAGTGCACTTCTGCTGATAGACGAGCGCCAACATGTGCCCCAGTTGTTAGAGGTTACCACCCGATCAACTGTTCTTCATTGCTGTGTCCCTTTCTTGTCTAGCTGGAATGATCCAATCTTGTTCTTGCCTTTATCTGATTTTCTTTTACTGTCATGGCTGTGCACTGGAATATTGCACAGGACTGCACAGGCTTAGGTCATCTCCTCCTGCTTCCTCACCGATGTCTCTTGATTAATATTTCAGTTGTGTATCTCAATGGGGACATCCCTGGCTGTGCTCCTTTGTTGTAGTCTCCTCAAAAAGTGGTAGCATAATGCTGTAAATTATGCATCATGAAAGACTGATAATATTCAGCTTGCTCCAAGCTCTCTGTAACATCTACATGTGTCTTGAACAACAAAAGGGAGTTTTGAGGATGTGCTTGTCAAAACCCCACATTTCCATCCTTCCCCTCTTGCACACACCCACATATGCATATACACACATCATTAGATTAAGAGAAGCCCTGGGGGACGCTGTCACAGCTGCCTGTGTTGTTTTCTTGTACCTAGCCTTCAGACCTAACTATGATAATACTTTGCACAAGCCCTGTCATACCTAGAAATCCTCAGAATGAAGTTTTTGTCCTCTCCCCTACAAACTTTGCTGAAGGTACTGGGGTTACATGGAAATCAGAATCAGGCCCAAACTTTCAAGGTTTGCTCTGAATTTCCTGGGGGTTGTGGTTAAAATCCAGACCCTTAACATTATCTTAACATAGGTTTTGCATTTGTATTTATAAACACAATGTACTGCTGCCTATTTGAGTTTAGAATAGATTGTGGTATAAACATATTTCCTCTTTACACATTATAATCAGCGCACAATGGCCTGCTTTATGTAAAACATATCACAGTCTTTGCTTCTCTGCATGTGCTTGCATGCACATATAGCTTAAATTAACTAACTTAATATTCTCATGATGTGTTCAAAAAGGAGATCTGTGAATGAGGTAGGGAAAGACAGTCTTGCAGTTCTTATTTTGGAGTTTGATATTAAACACTGTATTTAGAGAAACATTTAATGATGATTCATTTTAACAGACTTTTGGTTGATGACTTATTTATAATTTCATCAACCAAACACTTCCCTTGACAGAGTATGTTTTGGCTCACTGTCATTCCTGACAGCTATGTAGAACAATCCATAGTAAATGTGTCCTTTGGAAAATTAGCCAAACATCATTCCAATGCAATGACTCTGTAGGCGATAAGATGAAAATGATTAGTTATGGTTCATTGAATATTGCCCCAAATCTGTTCATAACTACTGCTTGGCATAATCCCTGAGAAGGTGTTTTGGCTTTTTCACAGCATTGTTGAAAACCAGTTGAAATCAAAATTGAGTTTTGCTTAAAGGATGAATTAATAAAAATTGGGGCCTGAATTTTGCAAGTGTTGTTTGAAGAGTTTGACCTAATTCTGCAAGATATTTTGCTTAACTGAGAGCATGTGAATATTCTTTATGGTATTTATTCACACATTCGTGTTTTTGTAGTAAGATTTTTTTTGTTGATGTCCTTGCACAGTAACTTTAGCTTCAGAGCAAATACACAAACAACAGCACTAATACTACCAATAAAAATACCCAGGTTCCATATAGCATTTTCACATGTTGAATTCACAGCATTTACCAAGGGAAGTATGTATCATTATACCCATCTTAGAGAGAAAAAACAGAGACTGAAAATTTTCAAGACATTAAGAGGTGCATTGTTCCAAGAGCTCCCTTCCAATCGGGGAGAGAAAACCAAAATCCCTTCAACTTCAGACCATTTCAAGATACCTTTACTCCAGTCTTACTTCGCTTGATGTTCCTGTAAGACGTAGTAAGTCCTGGAGGATTTGCTGAGCACCAACAAGGATGTTGAAACAGTGAAGTCTGTAGCTGGGGTGTTATCTACAACACAGAAATTACAGCAGGATTGTGCAGTGCTTGTGTGCACTGTGGTACTCTGGCAGAGTAGTTGAAGAACAAAAATGAAATATTCCGTTGCCCTCTTTCAAAAAAGATCAAAAATTCAGACTTTTAGGACAAAGTGTTTATTTATGATCTCTGTTGGGTGCCTGTTTCCAGCCTCATCTATCCACAGACTATTTGTAAGCTGAAAAAAGAACTGTACAGTCTTTCCACTTTGCTAAGGACCAAACAGAGAACTGCAGTGCTTAAAGCTGGTCACAGAGGCAACTTTCCCCTCAGCTGCATCTTTCTCCAGCACGTCCCCCAAGCCCATACCATTACCTGTGACAGGTCAGCATGATCCCAGGGTTTTGTGCTGTCCTGAGCTGTGTTTTTCTCCTGGCTGCTTTCCCATCCAGATGATCCAAATTGTCCCAGAAATACAGCACAGCATGAAGGGGAAAGGATGAAGCCACAGAGGACATCACTCCTTCTCTTCACCTTTATCCAGCAGGATTACGCTGCACTGCTCTGCCTGTCTGCATAAAACTGTGAGGATGTATAATTTTTTTTTTTTAAATGCAGAAAAGGTATGCTTTCCCAAGCAGTTTCTGGCATGAAAGTTTGCATTATTGTACTGACTTACATATGTGTTTGAAAAGCATTTATTTTGTTAAAAACAGCAGTATACAGATATTCTTTTTTACAAAATGCTTCATTTTTTTAAGAGCTGCAGACTGTTTCCCAGAGTATAAAACTTGCAGAATGGATTAGGTATATGAAGGTCCATCTGCTCAGATTCTTAATCATTAGACAAGAGAAATTAATTCACCTACAATGCTCTTACTGCTTCACAGCCTTTTTTAAAGAGATGTCAGGCTGCTTTGGAGAGAGATGTGTGCTATTAAGTTTACTTTTTTTGTTCCAAAATGATAGGAATTTTCTGAAATCACTGCTTAAGTCAGCTGAAGAGCTGGGGTGAAACCTCTGTCTTCTCATTCCTGATATGAAAAATTATCCTCAAGTCAGCTTTCAGACTCAAACTGGTTTTAACGAAGATAAATGGAAACCTTAAACCCTATTAATATATTTCAGTATGTTAGCTGTAAGTCTCAATAGCAAACTTCCACCAGGGAAATTTCTGCATATGAAAAATTCGTCTCTGTCCTCACTCTATGCCTGGAAATATAGACGTATGCATAGATCTACTAAAATGCAATGCTAAATGCTTCAGCTAAAACATTTTATTAGTGAAAGATATGGTTTTTCCTCTCTTAGTAATTGACAAATGCAATAAACATCTCATATTTCACCACTTTCTTTTTCTAAGACTAGTTAAAAAACAAAATATAAATAATTTATCTTTTTAGGGTTTTTTTACTTTCACATACAGTGAGATAAACTCTTTGAGTTGTGTGCCATGCTGGACCTCACCAATGCAGAGAAGAACAGGATTTGACCTCCCCTGCACTCCTAAACTTAATCAGGGATTTTACCCTCATATGCAGATCTGCCAAATTTTATCCATGCTGAAAAGTTTAATTAGCTACTCCTCCACTCCAGCCCCTGGGTTCCCTTCATTTGCATGCTGCAGGTGAGGGTCTGCTCCACCACAGTGTCCAGGAGGGCTGAAAGTGGAACCTCTTAGTCTGTCTGATGGAGTAGAACATGGGATGAATATGAATTTTCTAGGGATGTGAGAGGAAGCTTGCCTCCTCCTCCTCCTCAGATTACACATGGTAACTCACTGTATCAAACAGCTGTGATTGTGCAGCCTCTTTAGTTAGATTGGGGCAGAAAAAGTAGGCTAAGTGGGAAGCTTTTAAAACTGCAGCTGCCACCACTCCCTTTCCATCAGGGAAAATATGCATATGTAACATATGCATCATGTATACCTGTGTCTGTTTCCTGTCCCTTCCCTGAGCAGTAATTAATTTAAATCAGGGATGAAAGCTGAGTGAAATACACATTCTCGGAACAGCACCAAAGATGCTCTAACAGATGCCTGCTGTATTTGTGTAACGATTTTGGACAAAATATCATAAAATCTGAAATTAGTATCAGATTGATTCCTTCAGTGCTTAATGCAGTCTGCTTGAATGCTGAAGGCGATAGAATATCACTAGGCATTGGTGAATGTAATCAATTGTAGCTAATATTTTAAGATGAGACCATACCTCTGCCACTTGATGACACGGAGGTTTTTCACAAAGGTAAAAAGTAACAGGAATTTGAGAGTCCTTAGTATGGTGAAATGCACTAATTATTCTCAGTCAGATTCTTGAACACTCAACTGCATGGAAATCCCTAGTTTGAAAAAGAAGAGACCAGTGTTTCCACTGCATCTAGATTTTCCCCAGTTTATCGGTGAAAGGCAGCCTGACACTTGGTAATGTAGGCAGGATTGAGCCCACAGATGAAGGACAGGACCTGACTGGGGTCAGGTTGCTTTTGCCTCAGCAAGATGGAGGAGGAGAGCGAGGAGAGCAAGGAAAGCAAGCCCTGGAGACCTCAGGTCACTGCTTTTGCTGCACTGGAGGGAGGAGAGGACAGAAGGGAGCAGGGTGCAAAGTGCTTACCACCAGCCCTGGCCCATGCCAAACATCCTGCTTCAGCAGGAAGTCCACTTTGCCAGGGCACTTGCGCCACTAGAGTAAACAGCTTGGAAGAGAGCACTTTTTTTCCTAAAGGAGTCTTCTGCGGTGGGCAACTGCCTTGTTACCTGTGCTGAGTCAGACCCATAATGAATTAGCATTTCTCTGCAGAAATATCTATTCTTACTTTTTTTTTTTTTTAACGGACTAAGTTGTGACAGACTCTTCAGTTTCTGCGTGTGCTACTCTTGTGTCATCCTTCTGCTGGTAAAATATGCAAAGACCTGCTATTGAATATAGCCTTTCAAAGAGATACAAGGGAGAAGGCTTGATTATTTCATTAGCAATAGAATGGGTTACATGAACATGTTATTCCATCAATGAATTAAAGTCTTGCCACTATATATCAAAGAACCATTATGGGTAAAATAAGGACCATATGCATCATTAAAATCTTGTTTTGTGAGCCTTGAAAAACAGAGTGTTTCACATTTTATTTTGGGTCATTGTACTTTATTTACTTAGCTGTAGATCTGGGGAGGGTTGTGTTTTTTTGGACAGGCATTCATCTGGAGGGCTAGCCTTGTACTGGATGTGGCTGATTTGTATAGAAACATTTAAGTTAGTTCTTATGGAGAAATTGACCTCTCATTTGCGTTGGCTTTTTGCACATTGATTTAGCAAAGACTGATCTTGGCTTTGTTTTTTGCAAAGTCCTAGGCTTTTTTTTAATCTGTCTTATCTTTGCATACTTGTCTTTTCGAGCTGCAGGCTCCTTGGGGCAGGGGTTGCATTCACAGTGTTTAATGTGCCTTGCACAAACCGAGTCCTGAGCTCAGGCTCATAAGTATCAGCTGAAAGCTAATAAGAAGAATGAATTCCATCTGATCCAGCTCATTGCAGAGGCTGATCCTTAAACTCTAATCTAGTCCACTTTGCCTACAGACTTGCATGTTTAGTGACCACTATGGAATGAAAAGACGAACATCATGTGAGGAAAACAAAATGTCAATAGGTAGTATTTGGTCTTCTCTGAAGAAAATGTGCTGCTTAAGGCAATCTTTCTTTTTTTATTATAGTTCTACAATAGGTGCTAGTGTTTGTTAGGACAATAAACTTGTCACATTGAATTATGGTAGTAAAAGAGCACAGATGCACACAGAGCCAAAACCAAACCTCAGAGTGTTTTAATTCATTACCTCAACAACTCATGTTTTAGGAAATAAAAAAGATGGAAAATTAGGAAATGGATTGGAGTCTTACGTGAGTGGAAGCGTCATGAATCTGAATTAATCCAAATATCATTAATAGGACAAGAAAAAAAAAACAACTTGTGTTCATTGCCAGATATTAAATCTTGTTTATCCTTCCTTAAACTAACCAGAAACACATTGTGTTTGAGTACTGTTTAACAGCTGAGATGCTGCGGTTGTGCTGTAACTCTCCTCCGCTGCTTTTATCTTCTTTGAAAAGGGAGTGTGACTGCCAGGCTTGGAGCCTGGCTCCCCCTGCTTTGAACACTTCGATGTGGGAAGCCCAGGGCAGTTCTGCCTGTGGCCCCCCACTCAGGAGAGCATCAGCCTTCAGGCTGAAAGACATCCTGATGTGCAACCAGTGGCATCTGAACAAATGTGTAATAAGGGTTTCTCTGAGCTGTCTGTGGATAGCCCTTTTTTTGTTAGGAGACCGTGAGCCCTTGTCTGTGTGAACTGAGTACTTCTGTTTATGCTATGATATCCATATTACAAATAAAGATTACGCTTTCATGAGGAAGGTGCCGCAGAGTTTTTTTCCTTGCTATACAGGGCTGTCTGCATATATTTTCTTTTATTGCGGTAGAAAATTGCAAGTGTACTTCTGCTTTTAGATGCCCGCTGAGGAGTAGGTAGTTCAAACCAATAGACCCAAACATTCGAAACTAATGAGTATGGATTAATGTATTACAACAGATGTTTTATCTGAGGTATTGCTAGCTGCATAAAAGAGACACTCATCTCCTTGACTGACTTTGGAATATCCATAAACAAAATGTGAAAAGATGACAGATAACCGGTCTGTGGCTAGGAAAGCAGATGGCTAGCTGTAAACAAAGAAGGTCTGAGCCGGTCTCTGGACTTGGAGGTCCCTTTAAGATTTAGATGAAAATTTAGAGGTTCCAAAAGGGAAGTGAGCAGAATGCATAACTACAAAGATGGGGACACAAGAGGCACAAAGCTTGCTTTTTATCCTCTTGGTTTTGAAGTGGGCTTGCACGGCTGCAGCTCCTACAAATCAGAGCAGCTGCTGGGAGACCGTTTTATACCAGTGGATATAGTGTCTACCTCTCCTCCAGCACAAGCTCGCACCCTGTACCTTTGGAAAGGGCATGACTCTCTGGCCTTTTTGTTGGCCATGTGCCAGAACCATTAAACTAGCACCTTCCATGATAGTTTTGGTCTCCTTGCCACGACACATATAGAAAGGCCTCTGTTTACATTGCTCATATTTGTAAAGTGGATTAACTATTCATGTTACAACAAAGGTATTTTCTCGTATTCCCCAGGTGCTTCCTCATTAGCACTTCTCTGCAGGCTGCTGTCAGCCCATGGGCAGGTCCCAGTGGCAGTGGTTTCATCTGGAAAAACTTGATGGAACGTGGATTGCCTGATTAGAAGAGGGCTGCCAATCTCTTATTTCTTCTCCTTCAAAGCACAAATAAGTTTCCATAAAGAATTGGGGGAAAAACATCTTCATATGAGAACACAGCCTTTGATCAGGCTAAGGGAAAGGACAAAATATGCTGACAGCTTGAGATGGAAGGCTTAATATCTGAAAAATTATTTAAAAGAAACCTCTTCCCCAAAATTTCATTCTGGATTTTCAGATCCCAGCTGAAATGACTCAGTGCTTACCTGTTCGTTTTTGTTCAACCCCTCTATTATTCTAATAAACTGCATATTAGAAAAAGAAATCTCCTTTTATCTAAATAAGTATTATCTTTGCAGTCTAAAGTTTTTAAAGTCTCCTTGACTGAAAATATCAAGATTTTAAAAAGATTTTACATCACTAGCTCATGTTTACTGGATATAGTTTCTACCAGCAGCAAATGGGCAGACTTGCTTTCCTTTCATGCTAGCTTTGCAAGCTTGGGAACCCTAGGAGCCACATGAGGAACATGTCACTGGGATTTGACTAAGAAACAGAAATGGAAATAGGTACAGAGAACACCAGGTTCACAGCTCAGTAGTGGGCCGCCTCTGTGGTCATGTTTTAACATTTTACATTCCTGCCTAAGGGGAATGGTGCTATTATTCTAAAGAGCAAAGATATTAAGTGTAGACAAATGTGAATAGTCACTGTACAAACATTCTTGTCCACTAGAACAGAGAAATAGTTTCAAATAACTGTGCAAACAGGTTTTGCAGTGTGGGTGCTCCTTGTATACTTTAACAACTAGTTCAATTACTTTTGAAATACATCCAGTGGTAGGGTGCAATATGACGGCTTTTTTAACAAAATGAAGCAGTGCTAGATAAACTCAGGGCACGAAATGAAGAAATTTATCACCTTTAAGTTTAATTTTCTTCAAAATTGTACATGAGCAAGTTGTAGTTGCTTTAACAGGGAAATAGAGTGAACAGCCTAGTTTTGGGACACTGTGTTGCAAGGAGTTAAATGATCACAAGCAGTTTGTATTTCATGTTCATGGCTTGTCAGACTGACAGTCCATTCTAATCAACGTCATGAATATCCCTTTTTATCCTATCGAAGTATTAACTCAGTACTGTTTCTGAAGGATTATATTTTCTGAAGAATTAGACCAGGTTGGAGTAAAGTTTTGAACTATGCAATTCTAAGACTGATGTTGAAATCATTAGAAAGGGAGACTGGCACTCTCAGGCTAGGCTAGCTGAGCTGTAATTTAGCTATTGAATTACTTTACAAATGGCTGATTGATAATCCAAATATGCCTGCTTATAATAGTTCTAAATACCAAAGCACTTGCCTGTAGCAGCTGTAAAGTTTTGTGAACACTTTTAAAATTCAACATATTTACACATTTTCAAGACTATGTCATGTGAAAGTGGTGAGATTTCAGCATGCTCCTTCCGAGGTATAAATTTTCAGTCAAAAACTTACTGAAAATTTGACATTTTTGGATTTTTTCTCCCAACTTCCACCACCAAAAATCACTGACTGAACCATGATAAGAATCTTTTACTGAATTTATTCTGCTTTTCCCTAGTTACTACTCTGAAACTTCTTTTTAAAGAAAAAGTTATTTTCATTGAACTCTTTCAAACAGAATGTTAATTCTCTCAGTGCCACAATTTAGAGAGAGGAGTGTTGCAGACTGAATTGCCATTACCTTCTGCTTTTGCCAGGCATTTTTCTTTTACAGATAGACTTCAAACAGTAACCAAAACTACTCCTGCTGAGCATGCCAATATGTCAGT
>WEIT01029318.1:0-14121 GCA_013389985.1 Dryoscopus gambensis | reverse complement strand
CTATTTGACGCCACATCATCACCACTCAACATTAACTCATACAACAGAGACTTACTCCACTGTCAGACACAGCAGGGGAAGAATGTCCAGAGGATAAATGGGAGGCTCTTTATCAGATATAATTGCTTGCTCATAAGGAGAGAATCCAGCTTCCCCTTTGTTATTCTTTCATAAATTAATAATTTGTTAAAATCATAGTCACAAGAATTTTAGCTATTACACAAAATTCAAGTTTAAAAAAACAGAATAAATTAGTTACAGCCTTGTAAACAATTGCTCATTTATGTAACATACTTGGAGAAAAAAATTCCTCTATATAATAAATCAGACAGTACAAGGCACACATCACACTTAAGAATTCAAAGTGATAAAACCAGCAGATGCCTTCACCTCCTTTGTTAGCTGGTGTAATTGTGCTATAGACACTGTAAAAATATGTCGATTTTTGTTTACATTACAGTCATTTGAAAATATTTCATGACTGTGCTTTTTCTGGCAAAATATTTGTGCTATTTTACAGTACAGTATGATTTGAAGCTCTTGGAATGAATCTTCTCAAATGTTCTCTACAAAGCTGCCAGGGAAAAGGCCAGTCTTTCCATTTCGTTGCAGAGTGCCTTTGAACCAGCCATCCTCACGCTTTTTGTGTACAAAAACAATGTCACCTTCCTTAAGTTCAAGTTCTGCTTCGCTCTGGGGAGGATAGGATACCACAACTCTGTATCTGTATAATTAGAAAAAAAACACCTTCATTTAGGTTCTTTTTTTTTGCCCCCCTCCTCCCCCCTTTTTTTTAACCCGATACTTTAAAAAATATTTTTGTGCCTATTGAAGTGTATGAACACAGGAAACTGTCTAGAACTGTTTGCTGATTATGTAACAACTTAAAAGTATGTCTTAAACAGATAATAACAATAGCAGCATAATAAATTTAAGGCAAATTCATGCATCTCCTATGATTTTTTTTTCACCAAGATCCCTGTAAAAATACAGACAACGGTTGAATAACAGGGCAAAATTGCAAACATTTTAAACATTGTACACATAAATTTGCAGACTCTTTCAGTCAGTGTGATTCAACAAGAATCAGAGCATTCACAGCAGTAGCTAGGCATAATTTTTGAAGTGTATGTTTAATTTTATATTATCCCAGTGATGGCTCTTAAGGAAAGGCAAAGAACAAAAGGAAGAAACCTATTGATTTGATTTGCTGTTTTAACTTATTTTTATTTTTCTTAGAAACTCTTCAAGATAGATTCCATCTTATTTGGACACAACTGCACAACCTGTGTACTACTATATTAAAAACTATATTCAACTCAACAATTTTCTTAAGCACCTGACACAAAGAAAAGTGTATTTTTTGAGTCTGTCACAGTAAAATCACTTTTCAAATAAGAGTGTATTAAAAAGAGGCTACACTCCTGTATCTCTGTTTTTAAACACACATAACACCACTCAATCTCTTCTACAACAGTTTCAGTTCACATCAACCTAAAATTCTATTACTTCATAAATTAACTATTATCTTAATAAGCTTAAAATAATTTACTATTTTAATAGATTAAAATAAATTAACAATCTGATGAAAAGACAAAATAACATGATATAGTCTAGTAAAGGATGGAATGCCAATTATAGCTCAATACACACATAATAAAACAAGTTATTTCCGTAATATTGAAGCAGACAAAGATACTGTATTATAGTAGAATGTTTTGCTTCAGAACATATGAAACAAAAATGAAGTCTGACCATACAGTTAAAAATATTCAGGAAAGAGTAGCCACACTTTGTAAATAATTAAAGCCTCTTAGGAAATCTAAGTATAGCAAAACATATTTGGACTTAATTAGTTGTCAAACGTTATTTATTAGTGACTTATAAGCCATGACTTTATTTCAGTTATGGCAATTCCCAGATTTCAGAGCACAGAAATTATTAGATTCATGCTTCATAAAGCTACCAAGCCAATTACAAGATTTATTAGTGTGCAGCTCCAGAATGCTCTGCATCCAACCTAATCCTGCACTAACTTCTGCTGTGGGCAGCTCGGGTTTTAACGCTGACTTAGGAAATAAGAACCAAGTATTTTTGGTTCTGTAAGTTAAATTGAGACTGTAAACTGCTTGAGTTAAAACAACAGCCTTTACTGAGGCAGGACAAGGACAAGATAGTGAAGAATAAAGAACTGCAATAAAGCTATGAAGAATTTCTACTGTTGTTAACAAGCAGGTTGCTCCCAGGCTGAAAATTAGCCAGCACGCTGCATAGCCTGGTAAAAAAACCAGTTTCAAGGAAGAATACCTGCCTGCCTCACCTCGCACTCTGTCAAACACTGCCCTGTAAACATTTAACTTGAAATATGCTTGTTTTCAGTTTCTAATTCTGTCTGTCAGTAACCTTTATGCTTCCCTGAACTGATAGAACTGTTCTCTGCTGCTGCTTGCTCCCATCTTCTCTTTGCCCTCCCTAGAGGATCATCAGATAGCACAGAAATTCTGTTGCTCTGGGCTTTCCGTGCGGTGTCCAACAACCTTTGCAGTAATTTGGTACTTCTTGTTAAATTTTAGCTTCCCAACTATCTTGATATGTATCTTGAAATCTAGTGTCTAAAACGGAGCACAGCATCCCTGGTTTTAAAGTGCTATTTTACTGTATTTTTCAATTTTTAGTGGGAAGAAACCCATCAGGCTTTGCACCTGTAAGTCACTTCCTTCTTCAAATTTTATGCTACATTTTACAAGTCCTATTTGCCTAAAGAGAGGTGATCAGACCCAGACCCATCACACATTCACACAGCTGTCTATCCAGATCACCCTGGATTAGCTATGGAATAAAAACTGCTTTTCCATTTCTTATTTCATCATCTACAACATACTGCCAAAACTACCAATTTCATGCAAAATAAAAAGCTTATGCTTCATCTCAAAAGTTCATTGCAAGGTCCCTGAAGAAAAATAATCGTATTTACTAAGCATGACCTATGTTTTGGAAAAACATGTTCATTCCCACATGTTTGAATCTTCCAAAACACTTCCTTGTTTGTCTCCCTATTCAGTATTTGCAAATGTTTTCAATGTTTGAAGATCAAATTTTTAGATATTTTGTGGTCACTTAATATTTTACATGCAACTAAGCTGTAAAACGATGAAGTTTTTCCTTTCTTTTATTTTTCTTTGACTGTCTTATAACATTATTCATTAATTTTCCAAATATTATCCTAATTATTTTTTAATCAGTTAGTGATAAAATGTTAGTATTATAAAAATGAAAGTACTTTAGCTTCCCAGAAGTAGCCAATATATTTGCCACCGATTGTTTGCTGATATTCTTAATGTGTCTGGCTATATCCCACAGTGCTTTTGCCTTGTATTTGTGAATTTATTTTTTATTTTGAAGAGGGTGGTGGTCTCTCTTCACATTTCTCCATTCTACTTTTCATTTTTAATATTAGCATTTCTCACACTTTTCTGTAACATGGAAAAGATTATATCTTTCATGTGTTTCTCCTTTTCTTCGTTGCTTCTGTTTCACTGGACACAAAATACTGCTTTTATTCGCACCTAGTTGTGGTTGATTTTTGGACAATTATTTGTGGTTTTCCTGATCAACAAGTGGATAATAATACTTTCTCACATGCAGAAAGTTTTAGCTGAGAGGAACACAGAACGTTGGAATTACTAGCATTACACAAGTTAAACTCGTAATTATTACTCAACTTCTTGATTTAGCTTTTTTTTCCTTGCACTGATAATTTTTACTTTCCAGCTCAAGCGTGCCCTGCTATTGTGCAGATCTGGTGTCTTCTGAGTGGGTGCCTTGACTCCTACACATCACCCACGCCCATGGAGGGCAGAGTGATTCTCAGGATTTAATTAACAGCATTAAATGGTGCCAGATGTGGTAAGGCTTGCTGCTCTATAAAGCCACTGGCCCGCTCACTGGGAGCAGATGTTACACCAGTCATTGTGTGGTAGATGAAAATTACTTAGGGTCACTTTAATCACAGAACAAAATTACTGCTTTTCTTTCACTGTAACTGGATAAAAGATTCATTTTATAATTTAGGATATGCAGTGACGTGTATTTAGGTTCAACTTCAAGTCTCTAACACCATTGTGGAATGCTGGGTAGTTTATTATTACAATGCTGTCTATTTACTGTAAAATTTAAGGCTATTTATGCAACATTTCCCTCTAAAAGAGAAAACTCATGAGAAGAGGTAAAAATTTTCTTTTAACTTTTGTGAAAAAGTAAACTCCTCAGATAACCAAATTCCTGTATATTCATAGCACAGCATGTCTCACTCTGGGAATTGCAGGGGTTGGGTCTATCTTTGTAAAGAAAAGACAGTGATCCTTGGCCTTGTCAGCACTGCATCAATACAAGAAATCACCCCAAGACAACCTTTGTATTGGCTGGAGAATCAGAAGAAATGACTGAGCCCCACTGCAGAGACTCAGGTGACTGGAATGCTCCAAACTGTAAGCAAGGTTTGGCTGAAATTTCTGTTAAACATCTCTGCTCCTTCTATACAAGGAACACGGACCACAGCAAGCAACCAGCCTAGTTCACAGGAGCGGAGTGAGTATTGGAATGCGAGCTACAGAGCAGACCTGCAGTGGTAACATTGAAGAGAATGTCATCTTCTTGCCTTCCTTCAAGTTAAATGGCCAATGGTATTCAGCATCTGCAAACCCATGTCACAAAGAGCTTGTTTGCTACCAAACAAATGAAATGTCCATCCACTTATTTTGTATGGTTGGAAAAAAGTTCACAAGTGTTACTTCTCATTTTCTATAGAACATAAAGTAAAGACATATTCTGGGACAACTTGCAGTTCCAGTGAGTGGAGAAACAGTGGGATTAGCATAAAAATCTGATACTGAATCATCAAGGAAGCAAGGAGTTTGGGGAAAATTCTGTATCCAAACCAGGAACATTTTCATGTGCTTTCCAGGATTGAGTCAGCTTCTTTTGCTCCTAATTCATGCAGAAAAATCAGCCGAATCTGACTCCTAAACCCTCTAGTCACCTTTGAAAATAGAACTTGAACACTAATAATTACACTGCCAAGCCAGAGTTAGAACAGAGAGTACTGTTTCTTTTTCCAGTCATATTGTAATCTGTGATTGGAATCGGGAGATGTAAGAGCAGAATAATCCTAGTAGGAGATTCCTCTCTTCTTCAGCTGTTTGTTGAGCTTATCCTCATGAATATTTCCCTCCTCAAATCGAATTTTCACTGAAGATGCCATTGCATCATCGGTATGATTCCTACCCACCATGTCTACCAAGCTGCTGAAGAGTAATCAATGCTTATAAATAACTTTGAAGAGACAGAGTACAATGTAAATTTTAAGAATTATTAACCATCACATTGTAAGAAATTCAGGCAAAGGAAATGTGCAAGGGCACATCAGCGGGAAAAAAAAAAATTACCCTGTCCTGAAAAAGACAAGAGGAACCCAGATGAAATTCTGTCCAAGTACACTGACAAAAATGTAACAGGTCTGTGTGACTACCACTGAGAATTATCTTGCAGCAATGCTTTTTCAGTAGGAATTATCACTTAAATAACAGTAAGGACAGAGAAAATGTTTGAGTATATGTTATTACTAGATCAATAAAACTATAAAGCATCATTTTCTGTAAGTAGTTCTGAGAAAAAAAATTTCCATCATGGAAGTGAAAAAACTACTTTGTGATGATAGAAAGAGCTTTACACTAATATGCACTGGTTATGCCAGAATGAATTTAATATTATTTTCACATTCAAAGCATAAAAACATATTACTGTGCCAAACAGACTTATGATAATGTGAAAATGAATGATGTTATTCGTAAAGAAAAGTCTTTCAGGTTTTATTTTCCATCTCTAAGTGTAAATCTACTTCACAAATTCAGTATGAAATAGCAATCTCCTGCAAGGAGATTGCATAGAAACAGAAATAACCCTTTAAAAAATATTAAAGGTATGACAGAAGTGAACGAAAAGACAAGTAGGAAGTTATATACTGTCTGGATTTTAATACATGGGTATAGATTAAGATCAGTGGACCTCTGGAAGTACAACAGGATGCCCACACACCATGAGTTAATAGTATCAGAACAAAGTCTACAATAGTCAGCTTGAATCAGTTCAGTCCTAGAGCTGTTAACTTTGTTACTCTACTATTTTTTTCTCTGTACACTACACAATCCTGTAGCTGCTGCAAAAGAAATCCTATGACACTCTTCATACTGCTTGTCTGCTACCAGGAAGACTAAAAGATACTGTAGTTAGAAAACTGCCACTTCCTTCACATCCTACTGAGGACTTGAAAAACTATAAAACACAAAAGTCACAGAACACTTAAGCAACTGCCTGTCAGTCTCAGAGTCCAGACAAGTGGATGTTTTTCAGACTCACTTGCCAGAACACAGAAGACGCCCTACAGCTTGTGATGTGGATGCACAGCCACGGGGGCATTCAGGCAATAAAAAGTATCTTTGCAAAAGCTCAAGAAATCAAATATTAAGAAACCTACACATAGACAGATAGATAAAGGTCTCATTCATCATATATTTAGGCTGGCAGTTATGCACTGCTAATAATCTTAAAGGACTAACCTGATACTCATACATGCAAGAATATAATGTGCTTCTGTTTTGCAAAATAGGAGGCCTGTTTTGTCTACCTCAGTTCTCATAAAAAACCTGTGACCATCGTATTTGAGTGTCTATTCATTCAAAAACTTTAAAGTAACATGAAAAGTAAACAAATATGAACATGAGTATTGGTTGATAAGTAAATAAAGAATTGTTAAAAAATAAGTTACACCTGCATTTTGAAGCAGTTCTAACATACACTACAATTGTCAGAGAATGGGTTTTTTCTTGGTTTGCCCAAGTGCGGCTGCGTAGGATAATTTACCTTTCACACACGAGAGGCCTGGATTCATTGAGGACCGGCCCCAGCGATGAGCAAGGCTGCCGAGGTGGCGGCGCTATTGGAATGGAGGAATCCAGGGAGCTGGTTTTCCGATGCAGTGCCTCCTGTGCCAGCCCAGAGGCCTCGCTGTCGGTGGGACAGGACCCGGGTTTGCTGTGAGTGGCTGCTGACGGAAGCTCTGGCCCCACTGCACCTTGCAGGGCCAGCTCTGCCATGGCCTGCTCAGCCTCCAGCGTGGGTGACGCTGGAGGTGACAGTCGAGGCTTGCGTTTAGTGGATGCTCCAGAAAGTAGTTTCAGGAGACCTTTTTTTTCTTTCTGTAAACCAAAAGTAGTGCCTCATTTTAGAACAAAACTCTCCCACAAAGAGTTGAACACTTCCTCCTGATAGATGACATCATGTTCAGAGAGGACTCAGTAAATTATGAGGACATACTTGATATTAGAGAGACAATGATGAAAATTATAAAAGAAAAAGAAAATCATTAACTTTCTAAAGTGAAAAACAGCAAGTAATTTAGATCATAAACTGGCTTAGTCCTTTCACTTTGTTAGGGTAAAGCTTAACTTAAATGAAATGGCTCTGTCCCAAAAGGTTATCTAGAAAAAGGTGTGAGGAGTTAAGATTCCCACAACAGGAATCTGTGAAGTAAAATATTTCATTAACATGAACGTTTCTAGGAAGACAAAGAGTCACTTCAAACCAAGCAGGGAGAAAAGTCTGCTCTGGAAGCTGCTGTTTAGGTAAGTGCCTTTTATTTATCCTCCCTCAGCAATGGAACACCTTCATGATCTAACAAAAATTTGCCCTGAGGGGAATACATTGTGTTTTGCTGCTCTGCTAAAGGGGAGGATTGTAAACATTCTTTTTGCTTGTCCAGACAAGAATCCCTGAAGACTATTACCTACCCTGAAGAGAATTATTTAAGCAGCTTTTGTGTTTCTTGTATTTTTTTTAAGAGGTGTGGCAGTGATCTTCTTACCAACCCTTTGATTGAGTGAATTTAGTGCTTATGAGAGGTGCCAGATTGTAAGCCCTGGAGACAAAAATAATATTTAACCACAGACAGAGAAAAGCATGAGCAATGTGAGATTTTTTTGATAGCCTGGGGTGTAGTGGAATTAACGAATAAAAAATCCTCAGTCCTTTTTCCAAGTCTCCAATAACTTAAAGCCATTTCAGCAAAAATCTGCTGTCTAGCAAATGTCAAAGATAAAGAAAAACTCAGAGAAATAAAAATCCACATCTATTAGCATCATTCACCTTAAACTACAAACAAGTTTTCTCTAAGGGCACCTCAATCTGATTTCAATGTCTATGGCTAAAGTAATTTAAAAATAAAGTTCTAGGCACATCCATTCAACAATAATCAACAAAAATAATTAAAAGTTGGCTAACATTAGTGTATGGTTTAAGATTAAAATCTTCATAAACTTCACTAAGAAGTACACGTGGCTGAAGAGTAGTAAGGTAAAGTCTAAAACATTTGAGATGTAAAGATAGTTGTCACAAGGAGAAAGGAATTTTCTAACCGCAAGACAACTGTAAAACAAAATCAATTACAAAGTTGGAAGAATTTTTCTGACAACAATGTAACATAATCGCATGGCTTGGTGAACAGTGAGAATGAGTTTACACACATAGGAAATAATTCAAATAGATGGAAGGAAAGCAGAATCACTACAGACTCTACTGTCCTATATTTAAAAAAGACGGTTATGTGCATTTTCATAATATCTCAGTGTGCCTGCTTAATAAGAAAGGTAACCTAAAAGAATACTGATTTTCATTTTATTTTGTTAGATTGAAATTTTTACATTCCTGCAAGTTCATGTGGGTTTTTTAGGTTGTGTTGTTAAATCTCTTAAAAGATTGTATGATGAAAATAGGAGAATTCAAGGGAATGATTTTATCCTCAACCCACCTTGCCATCCTTGTCTGTTTTACTGACAGCAGCATTTCCACCAGCTGTTAAAGCACTTTCTGGAGATGCAGGAGCTCCAGGGTGAGTGTTTGCAGTTTTTCCACTGATATCTCCCTCCAAAGATGAAGCAGCAATGTTAGGAGAATTCAAAGAAGCTGCTGTACATGCCAGTGGGATGGTTGAGCGGTTCACATTCACAGCCGAGACATAAGCAGCAGTATTTGGAAGCTGGGGCTGGAGCTGCTGGGAGGCAACAGAGTGGTGGGGAATGATCACAGCTGCAGGAATAAGGCATGTTGGACTTTGTGCTTGTATGGGTGTGACAGCTGCCGTAGGTCTTTCTTGACTGTGTGAGGCAACTAGAATAAAAGAATGAAATGTGAGAGTTCATCTTATCACAATACACGCAAAGTGAGGTACAGTCACTGTGTTGCAGATAATCAGTCACAGGAAGTTTTCTTCTACCTTTTAAACTTCCATTTATATTACTATAATGCCGTGATACACAGCACCAAATTTATCTCACCTGAATAAAGCAGTTGCATATGCTACCCTACTTGCACCAGTATGCATCAGAAGAATACCAGCACTGCAGCTTCTCCGTTGTGGAGAAATCCAAGCTGCTAAGTCAAATGCTTCACATACAGACAGATGCAAACTTCAGTAGCTTTAGTACACTTTAGTACCTAAGAGCTAGCTAAATACTGCCTGGAACTTGTTTGTTCCTTTTAATATGATGTGTAGTTGTTAGGGCACATAAAGGAAAGTAGGAAGAAACACACCTTATAGAAGCTGCTAAAAATATAATTAGATTGTTTCCCTAAACTATTCACAAAATCCACAACAGATTTCCCGGGTCTTTCAAACAATAAGATCAGTGGCAATTAGTGCTATTAGTACTTCCTTTGAAAATATAAGCTGTTGTCTCTTGGGATGTTTAAAAATAGAAGCAGATTTACTCATACCCCTGTGAAATAAAAGGAACATCTACACTGGAAGCTGGAGAATAGCACAGGGCTGAGTATATTAACCTGGGTTGCAGTGCAAAGCTGCAAAGCACAGAGCTTTGCATGAACTAATTTATCCTTTCCAAAAAGGAACACTGCTGTTATAGTCACACGGTCAGTCATATATGCTTTGAGACCATTTCAACAGTTTGGGCAGCTCTGCACCACTGGGTGGTAGGAAATGCAGACACCTTAACTGAACAATATGAGGGAAAATGCAGCACCCCAGTGCTGCACAACCTCTCTCCTTCAAATACTTTGAAACTTTCTATCTAAGAAGGGGTCATGCCTCTAGCTTGGTGCATGTACATTTCAATTGTATCAATTTTTGATTTTTCAGATACTAATTAGAGTTTCAGACTTCTTATAAAAGAAGAAGTGAAATCTGGAACCAGACCTCCAGCACTTGCTCTCTTCATTCTGCTTTATACAAATTCCTCTGGTAATTTGGTTAGATTGCAGCAACAGTGTATTAGACAAGACTGAAAAAGGTTCCAAATTTGATATAACAAACCTACAGTATTATACCCAATTACAATCTCTGCAATAAGAAACACAAATTCTTTCTTTTTTATTAAAAAAAGGGCACATCACTTATATGCTACGTCTACTTGTTGATAACTTCTTCTGCTGTAACCGACCCTTCCTAACTCTGAGTAGCATGAATACTTCAAAAGCAAGATAAGGAGACTGTAGCAAGATTTTTTTTGTCATAAAACAATTATTAATGCTGGCTTTTTTTCAGACGATAACATCAGTTTTCCTAGAAGTAGCTGATATTCTTCAAGATATGTCTACACTCACATGTAATTTATGTATGACAAGCATGGAAGAGCTTTCTGGTTTTGTTTTCTTATTGCTGATGGAATTGATAGGAAAAATGCTCCAAGTCACCCTATTTTCATACAGTTTATCCTTTAATGAAATAGGCAGAATATGTGTTTTCTTCATAGGTCCTTCCAGTTAAAGGATGCATACTTCCTCAGCAAAGGTTATGTCAAGCAATGTCTTACAAAGATCATGGGAAGAACGGCCCTTGAAGCCCTGAGCTAAACTGAAGCTGGAGCCCTCCACTGGTGTGTGAAACCTCACCCAAAGAGTAACCCTCAGCAAACCTGCTAGGGAAAGCTCAAGAGGATCATATTTCAGATGTTTACCACAAAGTTCTCTGTAACATTTGAACATAAAGCAGCCATTATTGCTTCAGAGCTCAGGTCCTTATAAGGGACAGATCTGTATTTGTGACTAACAGCACACCTTTGCACAATACAACCTTAAGTTCCCTGTGATGAGAGTCCAGTCCCTTTGAATTTTTCATTTTGAACCTGAAAAGTTGGTGGGAAGTATGTTGTCACATTTGCCAGCTGAATGGAAGTGTAAAAGCTTATTCATCTTGACAGCAGTGCAGAGATGCGGGGACAGAAAGGCCTCGGGAGCCCACAGGAGCTTTCTCCTTTGTGCTGTCACTTGCAAGCTCCTAGGCAGCTCAAAAGAAGGATTTAGAGTAGAGACCACCTGTGCCTGAGAGGCAGGAAAGTACAGAGGCTTTGCTTAGTTTCTCTCACCAGTTGCCAGCAGCACCTGGTTATTTTTATTTAAAGGCAAAGAATAAAGTTGTTACAGAGGACTAACACACCTGCTCCAGCTTCAGATCAGACTGGAGGAAGATGGGGCCAATTAAGGAAATAAAATAACTAAAGACACATGTACACATCCTACCTTCAAAAGCAAACCTTGTGCTGACATCTGAACATGCACAGGGTGTTTTAGGAGATGCATTATTCTGAAAAGTGGGCTAATCCATGGATCTTAAGACAATAAGAAGAAATAACCCTTAAAGCTTTAACAGAGCATACCATTACCATCTTCTGCTTTCTCTTCTGCTCTGCCAATAAGAATCCTGTGATTAAAAAGACCCCTTTTGTCATGACTCTCAGTCAAGAGATCACAGACCCTAAATTCAAGGCTGAAAGAGAGAACATTGGGATAGTCTGATATGGAAGTTTTTCTTTTTTCCCTTTCTTTTGAGGCCCTTGAAGCAACTGAAACAGTTCAGCTCCCATTGTGTGGTATTTTCTTAGTCTGGCAAATCCACAGAGGAGTGCATGGATTTGGTAAACAAAAACTCTTGAAAACACCACTATCAATCTTTTTTTGATCTGCTTTTAAAGAACAAGAAGGCATGTTTCACTATGACGTGGCCTGCCCCAGACAGTAAATGCAGAGTTACACCTTTCAGAAATATAGAATTTTATTACACAGATCGTATGGATCTTGAAGCCAGTATAGTCTTAGTGTTTCAGAGTCAAAGCTGCAAGAAGTTGCAGTCACGGTTAGAGAACAAACTGGAATGCCTAAGGAGCAACCCTGAGCCAGAGACCTGAAAAGGAATGAACGCTAAAGGTATTCAAAGATATTAGAAGACAATTTAAAAGTGAATGCTAAATTAGAGCAATCTGTAGCTCTTATGCAGTTAATACACAAAAAATAAGCTATGACTCAGATGTTCTTATCACTTTTATTACTATATGAATTGCATATGAGTGGGGAAGCTCAAAGAATGTCCCCATCCCAGATACTGTTGGAACAACAACAAAAAGAAAAATTCCACCTGAAGTACTTGCATATAAATTCCCAGTAGTAGGAGTATGTACGTACACACAGTTGCTTAGAGGAGAATAATAAGATTTAACAACTCAGAGGGATACACTGTCATTTTAGAAAGCATTCAACTCTAAACAATGACATTAAAAAAAGCTTTTAAAAAACAGCAACACATACTTACATAGATTCTCACTCCAGTCACTTGTCAAGATGGACTCTACAGTTTGTCTACCACATGTAACAAATTTAGCTGGTTGTTTGGTTTTTTTTTTACCTGTTCTAACTGCATTTCGAGCCTGGTTGACTGTCATTTGTCCTGTCACGTGCATAAGGACCTTGGTTTGAGGACTGGTTTGGATATGCGCTGCAGAAACCACTGCTGTGGGTACTGTGCTAGAGTTCACTGCCACACCATTCCCCTGGAGCTTCTGGGATGTTCCACTAGCAGTGGAAGGGCTGACCATAGTTACCACTCGTCCTGTTTGGCCAGAAGTAGACATGGGAACTTTTGTTTGTGATGCGCTGGTCACCGTCCTGCCAAAATGAGAAGCAAACAATAAAACAAAAATGAAAAAAATCAGCTGGTTACTAAAACCCACAGGTCTTCTATTATGCAATTTTAGCACTTAATACAAGCACAGAATAATTTTGGATTTGAAACTAGCTAAACTATTTAGACACTTGTATAATAGTTTACCTTGTAACTGGAGCCACATAATTTCCAGGAAAAACACCAATCTTGCTTGTATGCATGGAAGTTCCCTTGAACCAGCCATCTTGGCAGCGTTCAAACACGAGGAACATTTCTCCTTTCCGCAGTTCCAGTTCATCTTCTTTTCGAGGAGTGTAGGGGTAGATAGCAATATACCTAAAAGACAGGAAAAGTGATGCAAGTGATAAAACTAAAATGGTTGAAAACATGACTTGTGTTTTCTCACACAGAGAGTTCAATCAGAGATGAGAGGGCATGGCAGAAATGGCGGTGATAATCTGTCATACCATTACAATATTAAAACAGAAGTTATGGTACTATTAAGGGGAAACACTGACAATTAGAAATATCCTCTGAACTGCACTTTAATGGAATGCAAAATACTTGTAATAGGACTGACCATTTTCTTAATGAAGTTAGTGATCTTAATTAAGTAGGTGTTTATCCAGCATATCCCACTTTTCTCTCCCTACACCTGCTTCTCATATCTCTTACACTTTGTGACACGTCAACTTCTTTTTTATTTGGAAAGCTGAGGAGAATGGAGAAGTTCTGTCAGCTAAGAGTGAAAGATCAGTATCAGAACTACTTTTCAAACTGCAAAACTGGAAGCTCCTGTGCAAACTTCAGTGCAAAAGAAAAAAGATGTGTTACTAGAAATTGAAGTCTATGGGTAAGGTGGTTAGCAGCTAACCCGCTTGTAAAGTTTATTTCCTTTTATGTTTTCTAAGCAACACTGCAGCATAATACAGTGTATTTGAAATCATATTGAGAGTCCAGAAACATTTGCACTTTTTCTTTTTTAAAAAAAATTCTTAGGAAACAAAGTTTAAAAAAAAAGCTGAAGCTCCTGCAGTTAGTTGCATCTTGGAATGTTCCTAGGGAAGTCTTCAAATAGGATTGCACAGTTCTCTATTATTAGAAAGTGATACTGTTTT